>JAWQRJ010002370.1:0-13655 GCA_033557515.1 Diorygopyx duplodentatus | reverse complement strand
GGCACAATTTTGTAGAAATGGCCTTTATAACAGATATAATAGTCATTTTTGGGCTTCAGATAATCAGAGAGTTATTCGAGAACGCAATTTCCAAGATTCTTTGAGTTTTAATGTATTTTGTGTCATAAACGGAAAAATGTTGTGTATTTTTTTATGATCAAAACTTAAATTCGGAGGTGTATGTAGACTATTGAGAAATGTTGTGAGAGAAGCACAACATCTTCCAGAAGAAGAGATTCACAATGCGTTTTATCAAATGGATGGGGCACCTCCCCATAGGGCCATGGGGAGGTGCCCCATCCATGTTTCATCTATATTAGATGATATGTTTGAATATAGGTGGATCGTTAATAATATTCCATACAAGTACCCACCTCGTTCGCCTGATTTAACACCTTTGGACTGCTATGTTTGGGGATACATTAAAAATAAGATATATGCAGATCCTGTTACAACCAAGAATGATATGCAGTGTAGAGTCCGCGCTGCTTTTAATAATATTAGTGGCAATTCCACCACTTTGTCAACAAACAGATGTCTTCTTACAATTAGAAGAATTACTTTGTGTTTGAGGCAAAATGGCAGCGTTTTTGAACACTTAGGTCCGGTTGTATAAAGCATTGTTAAGTACGTCGTCAAGTTAACAATATTGTTAAGCAATCTGATTAGAGCAATCAAGTCTGAAACTTCAAAATGCTGTAACCTGATTGGCTAAGCTCATTTTTAACTTGATCACGAAGTTAACAACGCTTTATACAACCGGGCCTTACTTTAATTAAAAACGAAGACGATTATACCATCAATAAATACCATCAAATAAAGTGTTGATGGTATTTTGATACATTTTCTTTTTTAGTTATTTACTGTACTAGTTACTTTAGTAACAAGATTTGATCAGTTGAATTTCTATTTGTGTTTATTTGTTATAACTAAAATATGTTTTGTTCCTTTAAGTCGCTTTAAATTTAGAATTATTAATTAAAATTGCTTATTTTGATACATTTTCTTTAAACTGATTTATCCCAATAACAAGGCATTCTAAGTATAGGGTATACTACAGAAAGTTAATTTCATTTGTTTAAAAGAATTCAACAATGTATAGAAATAACAAGGTTTTCATTTAAAAAAATTACTTGCTATTTTTTTAACGTCGTATTTAAATAAATATTTTGAACACCCTGTAAAATATTGAAAAAAATTCACCAAACTTTCCAATAAAGGTTTGCCATCTCTTTAACGTGGCTAAACAAATTTTCTTTATTTGCAGTACTTATTGTTTTACACGTCATTTAAAAGACAAATGTAACTGTCACTTTTTTTGTTAAAACTAACATATCTCAGGAACTGTTAATATTCAGTATAGAGAATGTAACGCAAAGTTTAAATTTTAACAAAATTCAAAAATGCAATAAAATACAGGGTGTTAGAATTATATTAGATTAGAAATAAGCAAGTTGAGCACCTCCTCCGGTATAACCGGAAGTTGAACATATTTTAGTTAAGGCTGCCGCACCCAAAAACCAATCATCCCAAATTTTCAAACTTCTATCTTCATTCGTTCCCCATATATTTCTAATGAACGCTCATCAGAATTTGTTATTTCAGTTTTTTTTAATAACATAATTAAAACAAAATAAATGTATAATTCACTGTTAATAAATTGATCCATAATAAACGCATTTGAGTAATCTCGTGGAAATCTGTTCAGGGACACAGAGATGTACCTGTTCTCATGATTACTAAAGAACAATGAAAATAAATGTATAATGCATAATCCTACTTCTTAAAATCTGTTAAATTATTCAATATTATTCGGGACTACGGACGATCGATACATTTTCAATGCTTGTTATTGCAATGTTAAAATTATTCTTAAGTTTCTTATAATAATTTTGTCTTACAATACTGCCTAATTGATATCGGCAATTATTGGTTCCTTTTATTATAAAGTTTCCTTTCAATCTGTGAACTCTTTCGATCTTATTACATTTTTCTGTAACCTCTTGTACATTATCTAAGATAAGAATGGTTAACATAGGGTATTCTATAATTTTGAAATCTTGAATTTTAGTTTCATGGAATTGACAATTACCCAAATTTCCATGTTTAATAATATTTATTTCACAATTCTGTTGGTCATAGTGATTTAATTGGTTAAAGCACAGAAATTGATTTCTATTCAAGGCACTACACTGTTGGTTCATTAATAAATATGCCTTCTCTGTTGCCGTTATGTATCTGGAGTGAGGCATTATATGTACAATCGAATTCATAAAAAACTAGTATTATAATTTTATAGGATAACGTTTCTACGTACTTAAGTTAACTGGTTACTAATGTCCAACATGTCAAGTAGATAACCTGATTATTAAAATCAAAACTTGACGCGGCAATAATTCAAATTGTCATAATGACAGACTTTTCTAGTTGACATTTTCCTGTAGCCCAATTTACTCCAACAAAATTTTGCTGTACTAGTTTTTTATGAATTCGATTGTACATGAACCTACCGAATAACGTTTTATTGACAAAATTGGTAATTTTGCGCCAAAATTGGCAATACCATGGAATTACATTTAACTACATTTTTGGGTATCTATTTGCAGAAACTTTTTTAATATTAAAACAATTCACAAATTTATTTTAGTTAGTTATTCTGTTTTCTTGAAAACCCGAATCCATTTTTGATCACTTTTGATGAAAGACATTTTCATCAAACATAATAAATGACAAAAGAGAATGTTTTTGCCTCAATATTGATTGTTGACTGGCAAGAGTAAGATATCTTTCTCTAAAGAAAACTTAATATTTGGAAGGATTTTATGTTGTTTATATGGTCCCTACAACGGATTATACAATTGATACCAAATTGATTTATTCCTTTTTATTCAAAGAAAGTAGATGTATTCATGAAAAATATATTCACGAAGAAATGGTTTATTATATGTTTATTGCATTGTAAAATGGTGTTCAGTCAAAAACAAAGGTTTTCATTAATGATTGGTATTCACGTGAAGTGTATATTGAGTTGCCTAAAAGATCTAAGAATTTTTAATTGATTTTTTGGTAATTTCGCAGTAACATTCGCTCAATTTCTTCTTTATTAGATACATATGTAGTAAACGAGAAATTGAGCAAAGGCTACTGCAAAATTACCAAAAATTAATTAAAAATTCTTAGATCTTTTAGGCAACTCAATATACATTTTGTTACCTGGAAATAAATCGTAGGGCATCGTAGTGTAGGTACTTGTGCAACTAATGTATGTACGTGTAAAAATATAAAGTAGGAGCATCAGGTTTTACAATTTTAAAATTTATTTTTCCCCTAGGTTTTAAAATAGAAAATATCCGTTTCTCTAGAAAGTGAAAGTTGTTCAATTTTTAGGATATTAGTACGGAAATTATACATTGCAGCTTTTAACTATACGGTATTAACTGCTCGCGTTTTTAACGCGCTTATGTTGTTAATGATTACATAAATTAGCAAATCGTTACCAATTTTAGAGGACGTTGTTATTGTTATTTTACATGGTACAAATGTTTTCCAATTTTAAAGTGGGTTTTACAACTTCAGCTACTAGCTATAAAAACCATCCTCATGCACACAAAAACTTACAGTGTGAGCGATTTCACATTTTATCCACAGCTAACTATATTTATGAAGCGATATTCATCTTTTGTTTTTCAAATGCAGCACCTTGCATATTACTTGCATATAGGTTTTTAGAAAGCTAAAAATTGGCTACATATCAATATTCACATTTTTCAATGGCTCTTACATTGACAGAATTTATTAATATTTAATGCTTTTGCAAATAATGTGGTTGAAGCTTTTGTGAATGTTACCTGGAAGCATGAGGATTTGAGTCTTGAGGATTTGCTCGAAAATACCTAAGAATGATCTAATTGTAAGCTTTTTTCAAATAGTCCTCAGTCGTGATCAAGTTGACTCAATTTGACATCAATATTTTTACCTTGCTGAGACCTTTCACCATCTCTCTTTTGTTTTAGTTTATGATGTGCCCATCACGTAATGCCCTACACGGTCACAAAACTCACTTCACTCAATTGGAAGACAATACATAAGAGGGTTATCTTAATTTTTTATAAAGTAAAATTTGGTTGTTTTTTGACCAGTGTCAAAATAAACTTAAAGCTGATGACCTAATCGCTGATAACGATGGTTATAAAAGCGCCTAAGCACACAGCTTTATTCTTGCCCATTTCATTGCAAACGAGATTTTATAAGCTTTCAATTTAGACGATTATCTAACATTATCAATGTTAGTGGATCAATGATCGACGAGTATAATTTTACTTATTATATGCAAAGAAAACGCAGTGATTATAAAAAATATTTATTCACTAAGTTTAACTTACACAATAATAATAATTAATGTACAGATACATTGTTACTTTAGTTATAGGTCATAAATGAAGCTTCTTGTTCTTATCACATACAAACTCAAAACATCTACAATACAAAACGTAGTATTTGTTTTTCTTCGTCAGTTTCCTGGTGTCCGATGCGTTTGTTTATTTATAATAGAGTTGTTTGGTACGAAAATATATGATATAAATAGGGGATCCAATGGAAGTGGGTGATGTGTGATTACTTTACGTCAGATCTGGCTTTTAACTTGGCCCTGGCTTGGAGGAACTCTTTGCTCAGGCCCTTATCATCTTCATTCTGTAAAAGGAACAGGATTTTTTTGAAACCTTAATGATTACATTAATTTACGACCGATTAAATTAGTTAATTAATAGGAAGCGATTTATATGAAATAACTGCGCACTGGCCGTCAATATCCAATTTAAGGAAAGTCATTAAAATATATACTTTCTCTATTTTAATATTATGCAAGTTTTTTGAACGCTGTGGTACATAAACAAACAAGCACATTTGAATATGTTCTGAACTTCCTTTTTATTATTATTTTTCAAGCTTTCACTATGCACAAAAACGAAAGATAAATTTATATTTATGACCCCAGTGTAATTCAAATAAAATCACTTCAGATCGATTTAGATTTCAAACTGGCCAGTGGCCATGACAGAGGAAAATGAAATCGTTGCGAGGCAAATTGTTCAGAATAATTGTAATGAAAGTTCGATTACAGCGTGTAGTGGACCGTGCAGAGCTTCGAATTTCCGCGGAAGTTTTGTGAATCCTGAAATTACGAAAAATTGCATTTACGCAAAATACGCACCTCTGTCGATCCAGCCGTGACGTCCTGCCTTTTTTTGGCTCTGTCCGCAATCACTTTTTCCAGCTCTGGGGTCATGGCGTTCATGTTAGTTTCGTACTCTTTTTTGGCTATGTTCGTCTTGTGTTTCTCTAACGCCCTTTGTAATTCGGATTTCTGGTTCAGTACATTTTTGCCACTGAAAGATTAAAAACGCCCATTAAAGATGTATTGTATGTTATTACAATGGATAATTAATTTTAGAGCAAACACTCGTATTTTCAGGTATAAAAATTACAGATCATGCAGACTATAACACAAGATAGAAAATACAGAAAAAGTAGCAATAATAATCTATCCTTATAATTTTAAGAACAAAACAAATTCTACAGAGTTCCAAAGGGTTTCAAAGAAATTTGATTGCCTTTAATAAACACTTCGAATAGATTAAGTAAATGGAAATACTCTATTCATTGTTTATTTTGAGAATCATCACAGGCTTGGCAAAAACATTTAAATTCGATTTGTAAATGAGATCACCGTAAACGATTTCATGCTATTTATACAATTATTCAGTGTACACTTGCTATGCATGTTATAAGAATCCATGTCGGTATCTTAAAAGCACCACTGATTTTTTTTATTATGAAAGCAAACAAAGAAAATGGTGCTTTCCGATTATTTGCTGTTACTATTTACGTATGTGGGTATCACTGTTACTATTTACATATGTGGGATGTAACATTCAATTTTGACATTTGTTGTAACTGATATGAATTTCAAAATTTATACCAGGCGTGAAGCTAGCAAAGATGAGCTAACGTTAAAGCTCGTATATTTGAAGTCACTAGAAAAAATATAGCTCTCAATTTTTTCACCACTTAATATATTTCAAACCCTTAAAGATTCAATCTGAAGCGGTTTAAGGAAACCTCTTCAAAATCGAAAATCATTATCATTGCATCATTATCGTAATATTTCTTATAGACTTACCAAAAATATTGTCAACTAATTTGAAAGATAACGGACTTGATGTTTCTTTATCTGATCTTTATTGTTCCCTTTCTCTCTCATCAGATCTTCAGTGATACGGAGAAGAATAATAATGGTGAGAGATCCAAAAGGAGGCACAATCTGTGCATTGGTTAACCTTTAGATTGTTTTACATTTTAAGTGCTTTGAACTGGCTTGACTTTCTATCTCTGGAATCAAACACATGCGAAGGGTATTTGACCATTGAGAATGATGAATTCTGCCCAGTGTCTATGAAAAATATAATACGCAGAAGAAAAGAATTAAACAAAAATAATGCGGTTAACAAAGTCAGCCAATGAATTGAAAACTTACAGCACGTGTGTTGTACGTGCTGTAAGTTTTAAATTATCTAGATTAACTTACTATCTTCTTATTAAAATATCTAGAAGAATTCTTCGTTAAGAGAACAGAATAATACAGAAGATCGCTGGGCTCCGAGACCACCAGATTATTTTATGTTTGGGCATCCCAAGAATCCTGTTTATGCTTATCGGTTTCATACTGTAGAAGAATTGCAGCAGGCTAAATGAAGTTAATCAAATTACACCACCAAAATTGGTGAACGTATTTAATAATATGAGAAGAATAGTTAATTTATGCTATGTTTTGATTATTACTCGAATTTGGCTATGTGTATAGAGTGGTATTTACTTCTCGTGTTCTTTTTATTTTCTGTATCTTGTTTTGGATGGATGGATGAATTTTGAATTTGATATTTTCTGCTATTTGGAATGTTATTTGTGTTTCTTTTTCTATTTCATCTTTTTGTGTTATTGTCTCAAACATTCTAGAGTTGGGGTTGAAAGGTATAATTACGTTGGTTTGTGTTGGTTTTCTATATATTTTGTATTCTATATTCTATTTTTATTAGGGTTATGTTAATTAAGAAAATTAATTGTTATTTTGTTCTAGTTCTATTCTAAATTCGATTTTACCATGTAATTTGTTTATTTTTTCATGAAATTTGTTTATTTGTGATATATTATTGCCTTTCCATATCGTATACTATTAAACGGACTAATCTAGTTAATTAGTTAATTTATTTATTTGTCCATAGCTAGTTTTTTAACCGCCACGCAATGTTGGTGATATGCATAATTTAGAGATTAAGGTCCATTGAGGGGAATCCATTCAGGTCTTAACTTTCAGTTAAATCATTTAAAGATATAAATTCAAAGCCATCGTGCAGTCAAATCGTGTAGCTCCGTGCGAGTAGAACGGCTTTCGGTGTGTTAGTTTGACCTTTGATCACAGGATGGCGCTGTCAAATCGGGCGAACTCGGTCAGGGGTAAAAAACAAAAAAAAATGTTTACCCCAGAGAAAACTTGTTTATTTGTCCTAACCATCTTTAGACTGCATTGGGTGCGAGGAAGCGATTGATGTAGTCAGAAGTTTCAATTCAATCGTTTTAACGTAAAATAAGTTTTTGCTCATTAAAATCATTTGCGGACCTAGGGAGCCATCGCGAGGTCAAAGCTGGTACAGCAAGTCATCTAGATATCTTTTCCATGTTGTGATGTTGTCGTGTAAGATATTATTTTGTATTATTTCGCTTTCAAATTTGTCCATGAAATTACAAAATTACAAATTGAATTAATTATATATTTACTTCTTTCGGGAATATTTGAAAGTGAAGCCTGGTAAGTCCTGACAAAAACATTGGATAAACTTCATTACGTTGTATGAATGGTGAACTGTCTTTGTTATTTTCAAACTGATACTTTTTTTTCGGTGGTAAAATGTGGTGGTGCTCCATCTTGTTGCAACCAAATGCTTTCAGGTGACGGTAAAGTGATCTGGTTATCTGAGGCGTTTTTGGGAATAGTGGATATGAATTTTCTAGTTGTGAATTTGAATTTGGAAATTTGCGGAAGCGCTGTATATCTAGAGCGTCTGCTCTAAACGCTTTTAAATCGGGAAAGCTGAAAGTTCAAACAAAATTCAATATTGTTCATGTATTGAAAATAGCCCAGATCGCAGAGTTCAATTTTGTGAAAACACGGGATGAATTTCGTTGTTTGTGAATTGCCAGTTTTTGTATTTTTTGCTGCAATATCTGGATTATTACTATTAATCTACTATAGATCTTTTTTTGAATAATATCAAACAACATATATTTTATTCAAGTTACGATTTAATGCACTGCGACCATTGAACGCAAGTATCAGTACTTCTTTACGGCAATTCTGCAACTGAAATTCATAATTTACTTTAATTAACTATTTTGTTGTATAATTGCTATATAAAGTATAGTACCTGGTAGACCGAGCTCGCTCGGGGTAGAAACACAAAAGCATATTGTTTTCTACCCATAACCAAGTTTGCCGTTTTGGTAGCGTCATCGGCTGGTGAAAGGTAAAACTAACAGACCGCGCTAGTTCCGTTCTACCAGCACACGATGGCATTTTTATATCTTAAATTTTTTTTTTAATCGGAACCTATCTCAATCGATTTTGCGCGCCTTTGTTTCTAAATCCTGCAAATATCACCCACGCTAATGCTTTCTCGTTCTCGAGACGATGCCGGCAAATAAATAAATAAATTAACAAGAATAGCTAGTTTATTAATATAAGATTCTTTTGAACTTTTGAAATGTTTTTGCACCTAAAGTATATAATTTTTTAACAAACGATATTTATTATAATACATAATTGTATTTTAATAACGTTTTAATTTTAATAATGTATTTTAGTAACTTAACGATTGAGTGGATTTAGTTAATACTGGATAAGAAATCCACTTTAATCTAGTTATAGTTATTTTGTTTACTAAATTACAGTGCAGATTTCCCGTAATTTTGTCCAGACACAATTTGTTGGAATTGATTTAATTAAAAATAAATAAATAAACAGACTAGATCGTTTACTGTATATGTTTAAAGCTATACCCTGTAGTGACATATTAGAGAGAGAGTAGAGAGGGGTTGCCAAAGTATTTTTACTAGAATAGCTCATCCAAATTTCTTGTAAAATATTTGCTTTATTATAGAATAAGTACTGAATGCACAAAAACTTTTTAGATAAGACGTGGCTTTGTATGGACATAAATTTACAATTTTTGTTTTATTTGCCTTGTACAAGACATTCTCTTGGGTTATTTCGTGAGCTGTCATATGATTCTGTGTCCCATCAATTGTGTGCTAAAGTTATTGTGGTTGTATAAAACATATCACAACCAACGTTCACATTTTCAAAAACAACCTTAATTTTCTCCTTCCATAGCATGAATTTTTAAAGTTTAAAGGAGTCTTTAGAGAAATGCTTTAATGCATATTAATATTTCTTAGAATTAGATCAAAAGTCCTCCCATTTCATATTTAGATGTGGCATTTACATTTGCATATTTTTTCTACACAAATTTTAGATCAAAAAATATGGAAACCAACAGTTCATATGTTGGTAAAAATAAAGAAAAAATACCAACGACAGCCCACATTTTAACGTTCAACTGTAAGTTAAAAATACTAAATGTATTTTCTACCATTTTAATTCAAAATCGTGAAGGTAAAACCTCCCTATGTTGTCTTTCAGTAGAGGCTCCTGTAAAACCTTCCTTGTTTTTTTTCATGACTTATTGAACAACAAATGACTGCCAAACAATTATGAATACTGGCTTTAGATTTCAGAAGTTCTTAATACAATTTAAAACTCTGGCAAAATCTGGAAAAATTGCAAAAGTCATTTCATCATGCAATTGATTTCTTGCGAATAAGAAATAATTCTCCTGCAGTGGTTGCAGGTAGATAATATTTGTTGATTGACGTGAAAGTTATTCAAATTCTTTTTATAGCTAATAATATTTTGTTATAGTATACAGTGGTACTAGTGATTACTTTTACGTAATCACAGTATTGTCCATAATTGTGGATGTACATTACATTCAATTGTTTTCGCTGAACAGATTGCAGGTAAGATAACACCAAAATGCGGGCGAAAGATAACTAATTACAAGTGCTTTTCCAACATCCACGCCCTACCATTTCACGCGCATCATACGACCAGGATCGTGCAGGAAACATTCACTCGAGCACGTTCATCCCAGCTGGCGGTGTCACTTACATTTTTTGATTGAAAAGCAGCTCTTTGTGCAGGTTTTGCCTATCCGCGTTGTCGAGTACAGGATTATGCAATTTCCTAGGCATAATTAGTCCGTCCGTGGTGAGAAGCGGCGTGGGAGGATGAGGAGTGCTCCTCTGCGACTCCGGGATCATGGTAGTCAGCGAATCCGGGTCCTCTGCAAAGCGAAAGAGAATCGTGAAAATTACGCTCAGGTTGGAACATAGCTGTTCCAGGTGCTATTGTACGCGTTCGTCTCCCGTATATGTAGGAATGGGTGGTGGCAAAATTTCAAAAGGAAGCCGGATATGCGTGCTAGATGAGTTGTGCCAGTGTGAGGACATAGGGGTGCCTTTATTGCAGCAATGAAATGATAATGCACTTTTTTGCTTACTTGTTTTTTTTTGTCATCAACGTTTGTGTAATAATTTGTAAAATAAGTTTGATAACGACCACTTACTAACTATTACCATTGCTTTATATTAACTTTATGTGGTACGGATTATTTTGGGGTTAGATTAGTTAGGAGTATCCGCTATTGGAGTATAAATTACAATAAATAAACAAAAATGTATGTGTTTCTTATGGAAAGGAACTGTCCTTTCTTACGCATAAAATATTTAAAATATCATTTTATTAACCCTTGTGTGAGCGGCTGTAAAATTTTTGTACATTTCGTGGCGCATTTTATATCGCAATTAGCCGATCACACTTGTTAGTATGGAGGGAATCTCAATATCAAAGGTAAGCCTACTTTTTCTTAGAATTTTTTCTTAGTTTTCTTATCGGAAAACACGAAAATCATGTTGTGTATGTAACCAACCTATGTGTGCTCAACATTCAAATTCTGTAGTCAAATGTAGCACTTGTACCGTTTGGTTTATTATAGTTTCAATAAATATATTATAAAATAAATGCAAGCTTTTGAATTTCAAGCAAGAAAAACACTCTAATAACTAAGGAGGAGAAACAGCAACAAAACAAAGGATAAGGTGCAACATAGAATGATGCAGTTAGTTTACGATGCTGTAATAAACTGATGTACATTTGGGAACTAACTGCACCAAAAAGTTTATTGGTACAAATGTACTGTAACACCTGGTTACAATTTTCAAGGAAACAAGTTAATACTTCTAATCACTTTCTAAATTTTCTTTTCCGCAAACATATTCCTTTTGACTGTTGGAAGAGGAACATGACGCTCAAGTCGGCAACTATTCCAATTAAAATCATTATTAATTTCACGTGTTGCTCACATAAGGGTTATTACAGGTTGAATTTAAAATTGTACCTGGACATTTAGTAATTAGTCCACAATAACTCAAAGTAGAAATATTTTTATTAAATATTTAGTAGTTGGTAGATGCTGATATTATTGTCTACGCGTCTTGATAACAATTTTAGAGCTCAGTTCTGACACAAACTGAACTCTGAAATATGCGACGAATTTACGACTATCCTTGTGAATACACAGTTTGTCTATTTACTACTCCGGTCTGCGATTATATCTTTGTCGCTACGTGGTTAAAAAGTGAATTATGGGAGTGTTAATGAGGTTAAAGAAAGCACATTTTAAAATTAGTGACACATACACAGGTGTCTTAAAAACGCCCTCAATTTTTTGCCCACACAATTGAGACCTCCTTGAGTCCTGTGTATAACCATATTTTGTTTTTTAAAATCAAATCACCACTCACTGATTTTTTTGTAAAAATTTAAGTGACTACTTAGTAAGCCTTATTTTATTTGTAATTAGTGTTAAATTGTTGTTTTAATTAGTTAGAAGCACTTCTACTTCTCGCATCGGTGGACGAGACGCGAGGCGAGAAGTCTCACATTCCCCGCAAGTACTTTTTTCTCTTTCATTCATAATAGTGAACCATCGTATATGTACCATGGTACATCAGAAATAGCGACTTCCATCGGGGCTAGGATATGCGAATCGGGGCTGGGATATGGGAGGAAATACGCAGACCTGCAGGAAGTCAACAAGAGCGACTCTATAATCATGTGAACATCGAGGCCATCCAGCTTCTTGACAACGCGGGACTAGAAAGAAGACTTAAAATGGTGAACCCTTTGAGGTAGTGTAATGTAGTGAAACAAAAAGCAGAGCATTGCGCGGGGTTTAGTGTACACGTTAAATCTTAGTGTAAATAAGTATCAAATACTAAGGACCACTAGTGCGTAAGTCATTAGCTTCAGTTTCCACGCATTATTTTAAGTCAGACATAAATTATTCATTGATTTTATAGGTCAGATTGTAATTTCATAAAATGTCCCAAAAGACTTTTTGTATGTTTCAATTTAACTGAAAGTTGGGATCTATATCAATCGATTCCTCGCACCGGAATCTGTAATTCCTACAAATATCACCAACATCGTGTGGTCTTTAAGAAACCGGTGCGGAAAAATAAATAAATATACAATTTTAGCTCGTTTTAACAGTATTAGATAGATGTAAATAATGTTTCTTTGAATGGTTATTGTACGAAAAAATGGTATATTTCCTTGAAGAAAGGCAAGAAAGCAAGAAAAGCTTGAAGAAGTATATTTCAAGAAGAAGGTTGAAGAGTTTTATTTACTGAAAACTTAACCATAGTGCGTCCGCTACCATACGTGCGCATGCGGGCCGATATCCCGAGGGTGCAACATCTACGCATCGGCAAAACATCTTGAAGAAACATCCTTTTTGGCTTTCTGGTGATCGCCGCGACGATGAAGGAAGTCTGCGTTTGACGTTTCCCGCTCATTGCAGATGGCATCATCAGAACTAACTGATAGTGTTTAGGAGTACGCGGCGCAGGTGGGTACGTACGGTGGCGCAGGCTGGTACGTAGGGTCGGGTCGATCAGTGAGTATATATACCTCTATACCTCTATTGACGTTATTGGGAAGTTTATGGATTTATATTGCTAGGATTCTAGGATAATTGTAGGATTTGCGAGCTAGGATGTTGGTTTGGTTAAAAAGGATTTTGTGTCCTGTTTCAAGTCTATGCTCAGCAAGTGCTGATCTAGCTATACGTTTCAACCTAGCGCGGCGTTCGTGCTCAGTTACACGCGCTCTGACGGGTCGTTTCGTTTCACCGATATACACATAACCGCACGAACAAGGAACATAATACACACCATTGGATTTCAGTAGCAAAGGAGGATCTTTGACTGAGATTAGGTGAGTGGATAACTGGGATAAAGGAATGAAGACGGATTTCTGAATTGTGAGGATGTAGGCTTCTATTGGTACGGTCTGTATCGCCTTGGGTGTAGAGCATGAAGGTTACGGATTTGATTTCCTGCGTAGGAATAGATTGGCCGGGATGGGTTAGGATTTACATTTGGAAAGGAAAAGGAATCTTCTAAACTTCATCAAGAAT
>JAWQRJ010002369.1:0-13657 GCA_033557515.1 Diorygopyx duplodentatus | reverse complement strand
GGACGCGGCTACTATGGCCGTACGATGGCGCCATCAGTATCGTGAGAATTTAAAAAATGTTTTAAATTTCACGATGAAACGAATACTGAAAGTCCGAGCGAAGCTCGGAGTACCTGATAGACCGAGCGATAGCTCGGTCTACCAGGTACTAGGATCTTATGGTCAACCAAATCAAACGCTTTACTGATATCCATAAAAACTGCAAACGGCTTTATTCTAGCATCAAGCATATAATGGATAGTATTTAAAAATGTTGCTGTCCTCCCTTATAAACTGAACACTTTAGATAACTTAAAGATATTTGGAAAAATTCCTGTTGTAATCGAATTATTTATAAAGTGTGCAAGAGGATCCACAAGAGCATTTATGCCCGCCTTTGTAAATTTAATGCTTATTCCATCAACACTAGAAGAAATGGTGCTTTCCATCTTGTTTCTAATAGATTGCAACTCAAAATAAGTCGCAGGGTTTATACAAAATTCCTGGCAAGAGTATTCCGGTATTCAATTTATTATTTTTGGTCCAATTCATTATTTAGTTTTTATTAATTAAGTCATAGGTAGGTGAAATACTTTCATTAATTTCAGGCGAGAGTTGTTAGTAAAATGTGCAAAGTTCTTGGAATGTTTATTTATATTCGCACCAGATCTTACAGCAGATATTGCAGTAAAACTGCTAACTGGTGTCTCTCTAGGAAGAGGAAATCAATTACCACTGGATATAGTAGGTGTTAATTCCTTTTATAGCTTCTAGACTTATTTATAACTTTTAAGGGAGTTGTTGATGATCGCGATTCTCAAGTTAAAATTATTAAACCCATGCGGTACTTAAACGTAAAGGAATGTGCAATTTATAATTATTTCAACGATGTAGAACCTGTGATTATAAAAAAAGTAACAGAGAGGCCCTACTCCAGCGTTCAAAGCTTAATGACAAATTTTATTAATAAATTGCAAATAGATTACCCAGCCACGGTTACAACAGTTCTTAGGACAGGAGATAAATTGAGCATGCACCAAAACGATGATCCTAAATGCATCCTGTGCAAGGTAATTATAAATAAACCTATATCGGATGAAAAAAAAAGTAATAATATTTCATTTCGCAGGCACCAATTTTTGGAGGTTCCAATAAACTAATATCATCAGAAGCCACAAATTTTTCAAGTCATCTATCGACAATGAAATTAAATGTGGAGGTAGATCCTGGACAAAGATACGATGAAGCAAGGAGTACTTACGTGAAAACTAGAGATCAAAAACATTGTTACGCCTGTAAAATTGTTTCTCAATATTTAATAAAATAACAAATAGGATCTTGGTGACTTTTATTTATTGCATCATGTTAAATATCATAACATACATGTATATACGTATAAATTGCACTTAAATAACACGTAAATGGAATGTTGAGAACATTAAATGTACACATGAAAATCACATAGAGTATATCACTTATTCGAGGATTGTTGGATGGTTATCTTAGCTGTTACTACTTCCCAAGCTTGGACGTTCTTTTCGTAATATTCGATTTGTTTGTTTACAAAGTCTAAGAGCATTTTCTTCATGCATTGCTGTTTATCCGATTGCCATTGTTCTAAGTCACTGCGCAATTGTTCGTTTGCACATTCTAGATTGTCTTGGTGCATTTCCACTTTCTTGACTAGTTGTGGAATGATGGTTCCTAAAAATTGAAGAAATCCAACAATAAATAAATAAATTTAAAAGAAATTTAGCCATCAAAGCATCAGTGAGCAATAAAAAATTACTAAAACTAAAAGTCATGTAGGGAGGTCATTGAAATTGAGGAAAAAACTTTCAGAACGCAAAATTAAAAACACCATTAGAATAAGTTGAGCAAACAGTGTTTGTAAAAGAAACGATAAAATAATTTTAAATAAAATTAATTATTACCTAATTTTTCTAATTTTTCATCCAAACTTGGCTGCTTCCATAAGGAGAATCCAGATGTTTGAGACTCGGTAGATGCCAATAACTATTCAACGAACGTAATCAATATAATTGAGCATAATTAAGCATGAAATATTTTAACGTTTTCAACAAACCTTGTCCTTTTCAGTTTTCTTTCTCGATAATTCTTCGATAGCCGTTTCATAAACCGATTGAAAACTCTCGCGTTTTTGCAGCGTCTCCTGAACAACATCGATGTAGGTAACAAAATCTTTTATAGGGTTTCCAATGGTGCTAGGGTAACTCGAGATTAGAGCATTTTGAGCATTGGCGTTTTTTTCTATTGCACCTGCAGTGCTTTGCAAGAGTGGCCCTAGTCCTGGTTCAGATGCTGCCCACGTTGTAAATATTGGATAAAAAAATTGCAATTCCAACACAAGATCTTGTTCTTCTTTATTGATCCGATTGGCTATTCTTTCAACTGTTGTTAGTTTTTCCGTTAAATTGCCCAGGTAGGTTTTCATTTTGTCAAATTCGTGGTTGCGGTATTTTAACGTTTGGTAAGTAGCGTTGCCTGAGGTTGGCTTTGATTTATCGGATATTGATTTTTGTCTGCGATGTAAAGTGAAATCCTGTTAAAAAAACAGATGTTAAGGAGTGGTACACATATCATCATTTTGCACGCAAAGTAGCAAACATGAGTATCGAAAAATAATCGCACCTTAATTTGAGTTCATATGGGATAAAAGAAATAAAGAGACTACTCAAAAATCCCAGTTTAGTGTTAAATGTGCTGAAAAAACTGAAAAAAATTGCAATTTTATGGAATCAAAGGCGAAAGATCGTTGAAACCATAAAAAATAACAGCAATATCTCAGAATAGAAGTAAATTTACAATACTCTATCTCAGGTTAAAAGATGACATTGATGATTTACCTTATTTCTTGGAAAGTACAATGTGATGTTGGGTAAACAATTACATTTTTCTTCTAAAAAAATTGGATAACAAACCAATTTTATACAATCTGTGAATCGATATACTGAATCTAGATGGAAGATATAGTACGCAGATGGAACAGTATGTGGCGCAAATCATTCAAAAAAGTTTAGATGGATAGAAGGTATCAATTCAGTATAATCCAAGCAAATTTTCATCACTACCGAGGTGAATGGATATAAAGGAGTTATTAAATGTTCGTCAGCTGCAGGATAGCGTGTTATTATTTTGCACATTGGCGATGAAGATGGTTATTTGGAGGGAGCCTTAAATAGTGTTTCGTTGGAAAAAAAGTCTGGTAAATTGATTTGTGGTAAGACGGCTTACAACGAAACGTACCCAGAAAAGCATCAATCAAGAGAAGAATCATTTAAAATCGTTATTGAGCGGTTTGTAAAAACAGACCAAGTGAATTACCTAAAGCATACTCATGAAGCAAGTGAAGAAAATGAATTTAGGGTAATGGTGTCAGTTATGGAAAACTCTCTATAAAGTACTTCCTGTTTAAATACTGACCTTGAAGTAAAAAAACAAGTGCAAGGAGAATAATTAAGAAATATAAGTTTGAATTCCTACCACATTCAATTACATCAAGAGTTAAATGACAAAAATCTTGAAAACAGAAAGTTTTTTGCCTTCGGATTGCATGAGCATAATTTTGTGGACAACATATTATTTTCCGATACACGTACCTACATTTCATAAAACGGAAATGTAAATAAACACATTATTACTCTAACCAAAATCCCCATTTTTTTTGAACAGATGGAACATCAATGTTTGGGGAGGTATATTGGATAATTTTCTTGTTGCCCCGGTTTTCTTAGATAGACTTTTAAATGGTCAAAAATAGTTAGCCTTCTTAAGGAACAAATAGCCAGAACTGTTTGAAAATATTCCTACTAATAAGTGAGAACATGTGGCTACAACAAGATGGTCTTGCTCTCACTCTAAATTTTTTGGAAATATCTATCCCGCTCGTAGATTATGATTGGTCATGTCGAATTATGTAAGCGAATCGTAAAATAGTATTCTTCAAAAGAAACAAGGAACGCCCTTCGCCCAACATTTCTTAGAGTTTTTTTTTTACTTACAGTGAATCTGTGATTAAATTGGGTGCGTGAAGTGCTTAACCACTGTCTGGATTACCTTAGATAAACAATCCACCCACTGAGAAAATAACCGTAAATAACAAATATTTGTGGACTTAATTTGTGAGTAATTGTTGTGTTTACTCTTGATTTTTGTCTCCAAGAAATTTGCGGCTATTACATTTAGGTTCTATATTTTTGTTTACTTGTATTAATCGCCTGTTCAGATTTAGGTTTTCTTTGTTGTTTCTCATTAATACATTTATTACTGTTTAAAATCCTTGCCTTGTAAGGGTTTAAAATGGTTTTATGTTAGGCAACTTTATTTACATGTACGTTTTATTATCGCGGACTTCTCCAAAATTGTCCTCTATTGTCCTGTGATCAATAGATGTCCTTGTAGGTTTTTTCTTGGGTAATTGAATTGTCCTGAATTTGGGAAGCGGGAGAGAACTTCTTAAAAATAGAAGCTTGAGTGTGGAGTTGGAGAAAAGGAACACATGAAAACATCTGATTTCGATTGAGCCATCATTAGTATGGATTATTAAGTTCAAGTCGCTACTTATCAGAAAAAGCTTTTTACATTAGTATTTTTCACCTATTATAGGAATAACCCTTTTTATTAAAAGGTAATAATCTTGTCCATGTTCCCATGCAGTGTGTGTGTAAAGTTTTGTGTGCTTAAATTATTGTAGGAGGAGGTTTTTTGGAGTTCTTTGGAGGAGTTTTTTTTGGAGCTCTTTGGGGGAGTTTTTGGAGTTCTTTGCAAGGAAAAATTTTCATTGGGAGAAGTTAATTTTCCTTGGAGGATTTGGAAGCAGCAATTTTATTTGTTGGAGCCCTGTTGCTAGGAGTTTGTCATGGTTGTGGAGGTGAAGACCTTTTCCATTAAATTTACAACCTTTTTGAGGAAGAATTTCTTTCCGGAACGTCCCGTTTGGAACAAGAGTTTTTTATGGCCAATATTGTTTTCTGCGGACATGTAAGGAAAAAAAGGGATACAGGAGTTGACAGGACATAAAAAGAATATATTTAGCAGTGTTTACTAGTCAGATCAAAGTTGGTGCACGTTTTAGTTTTATACGATTTAGTTCTATTGGGTAATTAATTTTATTTGTTTACTACTGGTCATTTAGTTGATACAGAATACATCTGTTTATAGGTGCCACTGCAGGTACTAATTAGGTTATAAACTTGAAAATTCACTGTTTTATTTCTTTTGTTTTCGTGGTTCTGCAGAGCGTCTCGTTAGCGTTATTATTTTGTTGTTAATTTTTTTTACAAGTTGTGAAGAATCGTATTTTTTTGCGCCTTGAAAACACGATTAAAAACAAATTTAATAATTATTTTTTTGTAATTAAAATTTAATTTAATATATATTAATTGTCAGGTAATCCTGCCTTTAATTTTGTAACTCACTGCCTGGCGCCCAAATAATAATAAAAAATATATACATAAAAAAAACAATCTCTCAAGAACGCATGACTCGCTCCCACAAATAAAGAGCTAGCGGATTTGCGTAAAAAAAAAAAGTTTTACAGCATTTATTTTTACTATTTACTGTTCTCGCCTTCGCGCAACAACCGTCACATCCTTCAAACTCTCGGTTATAGAAGTGATAAAGGTAGGAAAATTATAGCCCTGGATTTCAAATTTGGTGTGTAGAAGCTGTGTGGAGTCTTTGCGTTTCAAAAAAAATCACAAAAATTACTTGAAAAGAGCTGATATTTTTGATGGCCCTGAGGTCAGAAAATTAAAAAATGATCCGAATTTCCCTAATTGCATGACAGATGTTGAAAAATATGCGTCGAATGAGTTTGGGTAGTGAAAAATTTGTTAGGAAATAAAAAGTCTGCCGACTACTCTCAACACAATGAGCAACTAAATGCCGCATTTCCAGCAACTTAGATGCAACATGAGCATTAAGCAACATTTGCTCTTCAGCCATTTAGATCGTTTTCCTGAAAATCTTGGTGATTTAACTAAGGAGCAAGGAGAACACTTCCATCTAGACATTTGCACTATGGAAGAGGGATACCAGGGCTACTAGAATAGAAATATGATGGCTGACTACTGTTGGAGCATTCAAAGTAGTGCTCGTAGTCGGCTCATGCATTCGTAGTCGGCTCATGCAAGGAAATCTTATAAAAGAAAATTTTATTCAAATTAGCTTAGTGTAATAAAAGGTTGTAGCTTAAAATTGGTACATTTTTTGTAAAAATCGCTCCCCGTCATAGCTCAAAAACTACAGCTGTTACAGGAAAAAAGACTTCTAATATAACTTCCAAATATTTGCGCCGTCGAATTTCCGAATGTTTTTTCTCGGATTGCAGTAGTAATGTAAGTTGTGTGTTCGGTTGTGCCATATCGACAATTAATCAGCAATTAAATAACCTAACCTTCTAACTTTTAATAGCAAATTGGGCATGTAAGTACAATTGGTATATTAATATTTATTACTTTACATTATATATTGTTATTGTATATTGTTTTATATTATTTTGAACTAATAGATAGCGGTAAAATAAATTTATCCCGTAATTTCTCTATAATTATCCAGGCGTAGGTACATATTATGGAGTATTTTTCTTGACGCGTAATTTGCTGATTGCGCGATTAATTTATAAAAGCCTGTGTCTTATTATAAAAAAAATTTTTAGCTCAAACAAATATTAAATAAAAATAAATAATATAATCTATTGCTGCAAAATTTGAATTTAATCCAGCTCATGATATTACGTTGGATAGAAAATTTTACTTTAATTTTATTACTCCACTAACTATCTATACAATTTCAACATTTTCAATATATTCAAATTACAATAATAATTAAAAACTAAATTTAGTAACTAGTAAAAAACTACTATTTACATTTCATACTGATATGAAATAAGCAACTAAATAATGATTTATGTCTTCAACTTTTGTGTATTAAGTTATTTATGTAGTTTACAAACGAAAGCGGAAAAATGTTTCATTTTTAGTGAATAATTAAATAAATTTTTATGTAACCTACGTCATAAAAATTAATTATATTTTTCTTTCCTAGCCAGAACCACAGAAATGTCTCAAAAAGGGAAGAAAAAATTGGAAATATATAGATATTACAAATTAGCAGATGATAAAAAACATTATGTTTGTCAAGTGCAATTTATTATAGATGGCAAGGAGACTATTTGTGGAAATAAAATTAGTGCATTTGCCAGTGATGGAGCAAAAAGTATCCCTGCAAGAGCCTATAATTTGAAACGCCATATAGATCGACATCACCCAACACTATCAAAATCTATTGATCAATAAAAAATATATTTCGCAAGAAGCCAAAGCTTTAAAACGATCTGCTTCAAGTTCTTGTCAATCTCCAATAACAAAATATTTGAAAAGTGACAAAATTACAATAACTACAACACAAGAAAAATAAAAAAATGTATAATGTATAACGGAATTTTGCACAACCATGATAGATTGTGCAAAATTCCATGCCTTTATGATTTTTTGAAAGTATTGCATTTTTGCAATTAAATGCAGAAATGGCCGGAAAACTTGAAGTTCCATTAAGAAGGGATAACATACGAACGTATTAAAATTTAAAATCAAAATTACTTAATTTAAAAATGGATGCATGCACACATCAAAGAACAAATTATTTTGCTATTAATGTGCAATTTGTTGATGTTAATAACAAAATATGTATGAATACGATAGCAATTATGGATACAATAGCACAACATTCGAGTGATTTTTTGCAAATTTTAATAATGGACGTTATAAAGAGTGTGATATTAAATTTCAACACATTTTAACAATTGTAAGTGACAACATGAAAACTATAATTGATAAATTATATCAGGAGAGGGCACTTAATGAAAACAACGAAGAAAATTAAATTGAGAAAGATATTCAAAATGAATTTTAAATTATTGAAGAAACAGAATATATGCGCTGTGCTGTTCACGTTACAACTTGCAATAAGAGATGGCTTAAAAGAGGTTCATGAATCGAAGTTGATTAGCAAAATAAGAAATATTGTAACAACTTTGCGGAATCCAAAGATTTACTAAAGCGGAAAACAGGAAAAGGTGCAATAATTGATCAAACAACACGATGGGGTAGTACATTTGTAATGATTGTTGAAACCATTTATATTGGATTTAGCTCATCCGGACATTATGTTATCTGAATATAGATGGGACAAAATTGCCAATCTAGAAGCGTTATTACGCCGACCGTACTATATAATTAAACAGTTACAATCCGCAGATTTACCTCCCGGTTTAGTTTTAAAAGAATGGAAAAAATTAATATTTCATCTTTCACAAAGGGGAGGACTAATAGCAGACGAAATAAAAAATTCCATGGTTCGCAGAGAGAATCTTTTATTAGATAATAATATACTCCTGGCTGTTATATATGTTGATCCTATGTATAGAAAATGTAATTACTCTCGGAAGGGCAGATATTACGGGGTAAAAAATCTTTATACGAAGTTGGATTGCAATTATTTAATTTGAATTGAAAGGAAATTTCAGAGGAAGTGTCAACGTCAACTCCAACTGCATCTGAAATACATTGTGAAATAGAGGAAAATCAAAGCGACTCTATTGTCCAAAAATGTGATTTTGAAATGTATCTTGACCAACAAGAAAATGAAATAGATCAGGTTTCAAATTTAACGGAAGAGTTACCTGACCAAATTAAACTATTTAAAGCAAACTTTGATGAAGCATTAAAATTAATAGAGAAGTTCTAAACTGACTGTAATGGAGGCGGACGATACCTCAGTACCCAAAAATGGTACAAAATTGTGCGTAGGATGTTACAATACGCTATCCAATAAGTGTGGAACGATTATTTTCAGCTCTAAAACTGATCAAATCGGATTGAGAGCAACACTGAAAGAAGATATTTTAAAGGCAGTTCTCTTTTTACATAAAAATACTTTTTAAAACGTTCTATTTTTTTTAATAAAATATTATTTTAATTATTTTTATGTATACCATTCCTTAATTTTTGTGTTGTAAGGAGTTGGAGTCGGATTACTTACAGACAACTCAGACTCCTGAAATATTCGCCGACTCCGACTGTACACCTCTGACGAAAAGGCAGTAGTTTGACCTTTGATCGCACGCACGATGGTGCTGAACCGAGCGACAGATTAGATAGAGACAGATTAAAACTTACCATTTGATTTGCAGTCAGAAACAGCTTAAATTGTTCATTACAGCTCAAAATTGGATGTTTAACGACTCTCGATATAAAAACATTCAACGCTTTCATACGCATCATAATAAAATCTTTTGAGTATCTGTCCAGCTGACCAACTAAGGAATGTTTAGCAGGCAGTGGCTGTAAATTAATATTTAGAGAACGCGTAAGTAAACGTCTTGCAGGTAACTTACCGGAATAATACAAAATGGATGGCATTCGCTAAGCTTTTGTCTCAGCCATAAAAAATCATTGTACCTCCGTCTAACTATATATTCATTTGCGGAAAACTCAATTCGGGCCACTTTGGTAATAATCCTAAACGTAATGTAAGTTTCTAGAGTGTCTAAATGCTTTTGCGGGTTATCGATTTTGACGAAGAGATCTGAATTTTCTTCCATGTTAAGTTCGGATAGATTTTCAATATCTTGTATTGTCGAAAAGCTCTCAATGCTAGGCGATTGTACCTGAAAGTTTAAATCTAACCTATACAGCAACCAATTTTAGCTCACCAACATTTACCATGGAGCTGTTGTCCAAAGTCGAGGCATTACTTAATGATACGTCGTTGTCCTTAGTTTGCTTGAGTAACGTAGAAATTTCTTTGTTTTCGGTAACCACATCCAGCACAGCGGAATTGTTCCCAGCCATTTTTGCTAGTAGCCTCTCTTAAAACCTAAACAGTACTTTTGCGCCCCTGATTTTAAATTAAGCAGTATTTATTGCACTATGAGCATTACATTTTACATGGTCTTACTATATTTTGAGTATTAATGATTCAGCCAATCGACCAATGTAAACAAGTTGGGAAATTTACCTCTCAAAATGTTGAATAGCGACATCTGTACGTGGTTCACTAAAACGCATAATAATTGAAATCTGCAAACCTAAGAAAACTGCTAACATTGCCTTACTGAACAAATATAACTTACGCGAGTTAATAATAACTCTTTAAATAATGTAAATTGATTTAGATGGGTTTCAACTTTCAAAAAACGAGTTGTTTTTTGAGCACCAGGAAATAATTGTTTGCTGTAATGACGATTTGAGTTAATTTGACCTTTGACCACACGATGGCGCTGACAGTATTAAAATGTGAAAAGGGACTAAAAATGTTTTGTTTTCTGAACTGAGCAAGGTCAGTTCACCAGGTACTTGTTTTCATTTCCTCAATAACGAATCCATTTAATGACTTTCTACGCTTGACAACACTCCACCAAATTAATCATTTCATATAATTAATATTTGCTTTTATCATACTTTTCTAGGGAGTCTATAATGAAATAATTTGGTACCTCTACCTATTAAATAAATCAATAAGAATTTTGCTCACTTTAGGTTCCCTATAACAGTTATAAATTGACTTTTCAGACCAGACATATAACACTTCCATTGCGTCATTAAAAAAAAATCCGCTATAGTAATGATACACTTTTATTTCATAAATTGTTCACACCACGTACACACTTTCTTAAATGCTATAAATAAATTATTTGGACAAGTAAAAGAACAATTATCTAAACAACATCCTCAAATTGCACACTACTAACGTAAAATATCATTACTGATCTTCAACGTAAACTATTTACAACACATCAATTAGAAATAGTCAAAAACAAACTTGGTCACTTTTAAATTATACTGTTTTAACGTTTCTGAATGATAAAAACTTGGAAAGAATGAGGGTTGGACAGAACACAATTTACTTACTGGCGAAATTTGATTTTTCTGGCCCCACTGTATTTAGAATCAGAACCGACATAAATATCGTAGGGTGGAATTTACAATTATGGAATCACTGTTAGTGTATATAAAAATGTGTACCTACATTTTGCACATTAGAAATATATAGGTATACATTGAAATGTTAGCAAGAAACATAACCTTAACAGTGGTGCAACAGTTCATGTGCCATCACTGTTACGTAATTGACACACAGAATATTTGCCTATTGTATCTGTCCACCACTGGAAAGAACGAAAAACCTAAAAAGTAAATGAATTTATTTTTTTATTAATACCAAAATCGTAAAAAAATTAAATTTGCTTTTCTGTACAGAAAAAACTAAGGACGCTTTTAAAAATGATGTAAATATAATGATATTGTATAAATGTGTACTCTTTTCATAAGCGCTTCAGTGTCCGTTTTTTCTCTTTCAGAATTTTCTTCTTTTCTGCCGTTAATTTCTTATCACCTGCGTGCTTTTTGGCGAGAGGGCCATCGCCAGCTCCTGTTTTAAAAACTCTTTGAGACTGAAACCAAAAATGTATAAAATTATTATTGTTGAATTTTCGTAATTAAACTCGAAATCGAATTTTCATAATTAAATTTATGCGATAATGTTCATATTTCATTAACCATTAGTTGAGACATTGAACTTTTCAGAAATACGCCCAGCGGGACATTCTTAATAAGAAAACTTTAAATGACAAAAAGTTACCTACAACATTTCCAAAGATTTCGTTGATTATTTGAAGAAAAAAAATAATTTTTAGATAAAATGAATCGTGTTGTAATTTTTTGATTTTCTCTTAAATTACTCGTTTTAAGAACATATTCTAGACGATTTCTTGCAGAAAATTAACTGGTCTTTGCTTTTTTATTCAAGATTTTTTATCTATCTCTTCTACTTTAAGAGACATGTTTAATCAAAGTTCTGAAAGATGAAAATATAAAATATATCTATAAGGTGGATGATTTTTTAAATTTCTCCCAAATATATTCTATTATTTAGAAGGAATTGTAGGGAAGTTTCCTACATAACATTATTTGCTAGTTATTTTTTACTTACAAAAATTTCCCGTATCTTTCATATTTTCCGACATATCTTTGCTCGCATTAAGTAAATCGTATTTTTTAAACAAAACTGTATCTTTCTGCAGTTTCTAGTTATTCTCTTAACTTATTGGTGCTACAAATATTTTATATGTAGTTTCTTAAAGGGAATTAACATATCTTTCTTTTCTTATAAAAGGTTCTTTATCCATCTCCCCTACTTCAGCAAATATCTTTAAGCAAAATGACGAAAGCAGCAAAAATTAGATGTACCCGTTAGGCAGAAAATAAAATTGTATTTTTTCTGTGTAACTTTCTTCAAAATTATGTAATTCAAACCAATTTCAGTAGATTCTTTGTACTAAAAATTATTCGTTCTTTACTTTTTATTAAACTTTCTTGTACCTTCAATATTAAGAGATAAAATTGTAAGGTATTGTAATCTTTTGTTTTTTTCTTAAATTGTTCGATTTAAAACCTAAAAAAATATATAAAAAACTTAAAAAATATTCTAGACGAATTCTTACAGAAAATTAACTGCTCTTTCTTTTTCTATTAGGAACTGTCGATGTATTTCTTCTACTTTAACAGATAGCGTTCATCGGAGTTACGAAATATGTAAATATTAGATTTAAGAAGCTTTCGCAGTTTTCAAAGTTTCAGTTTTAAAACTTTTCCAATTGGATTTCGATACAGCAAGTGAGGTGAAAGGAACAACGATGTTTAATTTAAGATTTTCTATATTTTAGCTGACAACAATATCTTTTTAAAAGGTATAATTAAGTTATGGAGTGTAGGGAAGTTAGGGAATATTATTATTATTATACTGGGAATTAGTTTATGTCAGTATATTGGAAAATAATTATTATCTGAATGCACAAGTGTACATTGCAAAAGTTCAAGTAGGAAGGGAACTAAAAGATAAAAATATTTTCAATAAGCTGGCGGTTCCGGTTAAACCGGAAATTGACAACAGCTTTGTTAATTTAAATGGAATAACCCCAATTTTATTTTATTTTCTTAATCCATATTTAATTTTCAATAACTTTCGTAATACGTTTGCCAGGCCTAAATTTAATCGTTTTCGAGATATTGAATTTTTCGCAAATTATACATTATGCGATAATGTTCATACTTCATTAATCATCAGTTGAGACAGTGAACTTTTCAGAAATACACCAGGCGGGACATTCTTACGTACGTTCTTTACAAAATTGAATTTTGAAACTTTAAATGACAAAAAGAGATTTTTTTTAAATGGCACCTACCAAATATTTTTATCTTATCGAATGTAGAATTAAAATCCTCTTTAAACGGTATTAGGTTTCCCTATACCTAAAATCCTTTTCCGATTATGGAAGGTTTTTCGAGCTCTTGCTGCAAAAGCGAACCTTTGACAATACATTCATTTATTGTAAATTGAGTTGCCTATCAATTAGTTATCAATTTTGACATTTATGTAACTTAGGTTCGTTTATTTCATATTTAGAGCGAAAAATTAATGCAGGTAGAATTTGCAAATTGAGTTATCAATATATTTCACATGTTTAATTCTCAACAACCTGTGAGAAAAACTCCTTACTGTGATCTAAAATGGCAACGAATAATTACTCCAATGTTGATATTATGAATTTATTTATTATTCATGGTCAATGCCAACAAATAATAAGTAGAACGTG
>JAWQRJ010002368.1:0-13662 GCA_033557515.1 Diorygopyx duplodentatus | reverse complement strand
GTGTCATACAGGCTTTTAACTCCGTTAGTGTTCGTCAATTAATGAATTGTAGAAAAAGTGTCGAAAAGCGTGTTACCAAATGTTTAGAAGTAAACGGCCGCCATATTAAACATCTTTTCTAGGAAAATTTTAGTTTATTGTTATCGTGTTTATTTTTACCATGTTTATTGTTACTATGTTTATTTTTATCATGTTTACTGTTATCATGTTTATTGCTTCCATGTTCATTGTTACCACGTTTATTGCTTCCATGTTTCCTTTTTTGCAATTTATTGGCCTACTAAATTAGAGCAGAACTGTTTTTTCAGAAAATCTCTTTTCTTTATACCTACTAAAACACAAAAGATAATAAATACTAAATATGCAGTATTTTCTTTTGAAAACAAAACATAGTTTTTAATCATGGATAGTGTGATATGGGTTAAAATCTGTGTGGAATATGACTTTTCTTCATATCTCCTAAACCATGAAAAATAAATATCTCGAACCTTATATTGTTGGAATGGGAAAAAATCAAGTAATTTAATAATGTCAAAATCAACTATGGTTTCCATTTAAAAAATTCAACTTTGGGTCACATCTCGAAACTGGTGCAAGGTAAAACATATTTTTATTATCTATCCTACATCATGTTTTGATATCTACAACGTTTTCCCTCGGAATTTTTTGATACGATACATAATATGGAAAATATTCACATTTGAAAAAAAAGACGATTTTGAGTTTTTTCAGGATATCTAGTAGGCGATGCGTTTTTTTGGAAAAACAAAAGAAGGTCTGAACAGCTTAGTAGATAAACGCTCCCTCTCATATGGTTCCATTTAACCGAATCTGTAGCTCTTACCGTTTCCAGATACCTACCAATGGTGGGCATCGAATTTGGGACACCTATATAAAAAATTCCATTATAGACATACTCCATCCGTTCGAAAATAAATGTCCCATTTACGCATTTTATTTATTTCAAAATAAGCGTCAACTTTTGAGAATGTAACTTAATTTATTATTAAACTATATTAAGTATTAAAATTAAATTAAGTATTTGTCCATCAGTTGTCATTGTTTTCTCACAACAAATAATATTGTTTGGTAATATTTAACTGTATCTGGTAACTTCATTCAATATGAATGAATCATTTTGAATTCTATACATTTTTGTAATGATATAAATACATTGTCCAATTTTTGCAGGTAATTTCATCCCAGCCTTTTTAAACGTGTTCGATAAGTTCATCGATATTTATTATAGGTTCTTTATACTGTACTGATTGTATAGCATTTAAAAAAAACCAGGTCAAGCACGTTAAAGTCCAGACTATTTGGTGATTAAAAAATTCCACCAATTTTCACAACCCGCATGTGCAATTCTTTCATCATTAACGTGAGTGTGGCTGACCATAGTCTTATTGCATTTTGATTGTTGAATTTTGTTGCATTGTTTCGGTGTTTTTACTGCCAACAGGCAAATTTTATTTTATGGCTGGGATTAGTTTTTCTTCCAATGTTTTAAGATTAACCTCACAAGTAACCTCCAATAGATTTGGTGACTAAAGCCCGCATGCATGGTTTTTGGGATTCCATTTTGCAGTTTCCTGAAGAACAAATGTTCATAATCCTATTTTCCCATTAAAATTGATTTTTTTACTGTTACAAGAACATATATAACATCCTCGTTAACCCATTTAGAGCCAATGTTGCGTTCACGCTATCCTTTTATAAATTTATTTTCACAGTTTCATTTTGTTTTGAAAATATGGCGATTGTGGTGGCAAATATATGTTTTGAGGTCTAAAACTTAGATCTTAAAAATGATTTCTAATTGCCCATCAATAATGCAAAATTTACCATTTTTGCGAGTGGTTTTCCAATTGATATGAAAATAAAGTAAAGCTAACGTGTTATAGCTATAGTGTTATATCTAATGTTAATCAACATCAGAGGCATGACGGACCTAATCGCAAGCGTTATTCTTCCTCTTAAGACAGCGAGATCGCGTGATTTAGTTTTGTACACCATACTTCACATATCCCCATAAGAAGAAGTCTAATGGTGTAAGATCAGGTGATCGTGCTGGCCATTCTAGTGATTCTCGCCTTCCTATCCACCCATTTGGAAATGCTAAGTCAAGGTACCTGCCGGACATTGATTTGGTAATGTGGTGGTGCTCCATCCTGCTGGAACCATATCACATTAGCGGGAACTTGTGGATTCGCTTGAGCAGGAAGTTTACCAAAGACACAACGTTATTTTGAAGCAATGCTAAATAATTATCTCCATTCAAATTTCTATCAATGAAAAAGGGACCAATGAATTTGTCTCCAAGCATCGCTGTCCAAACATTAACCTTTTCTGGCTTTTGTGTATGTAATTCTCTCATCCAGTGTGAATTTTGTTCAGAACAGTAACGACAGTTTTAACAATTAACATGTAAAAGTCAACTCAGAAAACAATACATTTTCTAGTTACAAAACATTGTTATCTAACATTTGCTTAAAGTTTTTGTAATCTATTCAGTAGTTCATTCACAGCCCATTAGTAATGTTTCTGTTAAAAAATATGAAGAGGTTCTGGACCAAGAATGAAAACATCGCCTCCGAAATACGAATCTAAAAAGTTGCAAAAACTGATTGTGTATTGGAGTGATAAGGTATGTTTTCAAAAACAGTGTTATAGTTATAATGAAATAAATCGATTTTTAATTGTTTTAATAATCTAAATAATTTAATTTTGTTAATCTTTGGTACCCTTTTTTTTTGCTTGTAGTCCTGCTAGCTTAATATTAAGCTAGCAGCGCCACTGTTTCTTTCGAAATGGGTATTAAATAACTCAATAGCTCCAGATTGGGATCCTACTAACTTAAGGGGGGAGATACATATGGGTATAAATCACATAATCACATTCTTCCGAAAATTTTTGTGAACCGCATAACAAACAGATCATTTTCAAATTTCAGGTACGTTTTATGAAATATTTGTGGTGCTTAAACATATTTTTTTTAGAATTTTAATATTAAATGTTAAAATTGCAAGTGATTTTGTCAACCGTTTCAAAAGGCAGGTTGTGCAAAGTACACAGTCTGCATGTTCATCTAAAATCAAATACCGAAAAAAAAATTAGTTTATTAGTATACGCTCTGAGTGACTTATGTACTTATTTAGTAAAAAATACGAAATTGCAAAAATGATGACAATTTTTTTTCTTTATTATTTGCTTATAAATGCTAAAAAGCCCTTGTTTAGTGCAAAAATATTTATAAATAGAAACATTCATGCTGTGAAAAATATCTAAGCAAGATGTATATGATAGGAGAAGTCAAACGTTTAAGTAGTTTTTTAGATGTCTTGCACAGCTCTCAAAATTTCTCGTTTCGAGAAAAACACGATAAAATTTTTCTGCAGAAAATTTTTATCTTTTGAAAACTTAACAGCAGTTTTTTTTTATCGATCTGCAGTTCTTGAAACTGCTTGTAGAAGGCTGTTGTTGCTTGTAGAAGGCTGCTTGAAGCTAGAAGTGCTGCTCCTTAGCAGCACTTCTAGCTTCTTTTATGCTGTCGAAGTTACGACGCTCCTACCTCCTCAGACGCTTCATATCGTACGCATCGGCAAACATCTTGCACTGCTGGCCGATGACTAGATCTAAATTAATCGAAATCACCAGCCAAGAAAGCAGCAATTTCGACTGCTTTTATGCCGGAGTTTAAATCCTTTGAGGTCAAATGCCATACTAGTAAATTGAAACTCTCTTTGGCCTCCCAAGCATCTCTCTAGCAAATCTGTACACGAGAGATCTTCTTAAATGGGCAAAATGTGTTTTTGTAAGTTTGGATGAAGTGGATGCTAGTAATTTACCTATTGCCTCTGCAACGTGCCATTGATTCCATGAGTCCGCTCCTACTGGACAGTTCTATTGCTGTGGATCTCATTAGGTTGAAATTATACGATAAGTATAATAAGTAGTCATTATAGCCTTCTGCCTTTCTTGTTATAGCAAGGCATTGATATTTTGTCAATTTTTAATAGGTGTATTAGTTTTCTTTTGCCTCCGAGCGTCGTGGTTATTCTAATGTTTCTCAAGAGGCTGCATCTTATACCTAATTTACTATTAGCATAATCAGTAAGTGCATTATTACAGATCGTGAAGATCGACCTCAGCTATCAAGTTAGTCATCATCACCTACTATCATTACATCCACAATGTAACAATAAAATTGCAACCATTATCACGATTATTTCATCTACATTGTTAATACAACAGATCTGTTTTGGAAAGCTTTACCAAAAAATCTCAGCTTTTTTAGAAGCTTCATAGAACAAGGAACTTTTCTGCACATGAATTAGTAATTTTCCCCCCTAGTTATTAAATAAACTACCAGTTATCTCGGTTAACTTTTTTTACATTGCCTCAAGATCAAGCACTATTTTATGCTTTACCCATCACTTTATTTCTGTTTTCAGATCTTTTGCTCTATGTTTTGTAACGATGCTAATAAACACCCTGTCTGATTAACATGTCTACCAACTCGGAAAAATGTACCTGCGTTGATGGAAAGAGCACGCCTGACACGGACAGTGGCGACTCTGGAGTCTCATCACCAAAGAATACCACCAAAATTAGTATATCAGCCATCTTTAAAAGACGACCGCACACAGTGAAGGAGAAAAAGGACAAGAGGGAGAACAGCACGGGCAGCGGCAAATCGGTGGATAGCAATCTCAGCGGCTTAGCATCGCGATGCGTCTCATCTACCGGCAGCAGTACACTTAACAAAGGCGATGGCCATAAAAAATCGCCAAAGTGGTCGTTGAAGCTATATTCCAGTAAAAAGAAGAGCAAAGGCTCCCAGTACAAAACCTCCACTTGCTGCAAATGTAAGTGCTACAGACGGTGTGAAGGGGCTGCTGTCAACGCTAATGAATTGGTCAGTACTCTATCGGATGCAGAAGACTCGAAAGGAATTGAGGTTGCAGCAAAAAGCAGCGATGAAGGAGCGTTCGAGAATAGGGTAGAGGTACATGAAGCCACCAGTTGTAAAGGACTCTTCATCCCCACCGCTGGTATTACGAATCTACAATGGTAAGTCTTCTTTCTCCTGATTCTCATATTTCTCATTGTAATGGTGGTGTATGTATCATTGTCAGCACTATTTCTTTGTGTATTTCAAAGATATTTCATTTAATAACCTAAAAAAAATTATTTTTTTCCCACTTTTGAATATATCTTAAACATTTACCATGAAATTAATAATACATAATGAAGTAAGCATACATTCATGAAGTCTTTGTTTATTTTAATGAAGAAAATTTTAAAATTTTTAAATTTTAACTTTAATTGAAAACTACACTAATCGTTCGTATTTGTCAGGAGTGATATAAACATGGAAGATGTCGAGGAAGAGTTGAGAATTGAAAGAGCCAGAGAAATAGAGCAAGGGGTTGATGCGCCACCCAGCTTTAGACATGCGAGAAGGGTCCAGCTTTTGTGCGCAGACGAGAACGATCAGGCACTGAGACGTCTGCAGATCCTGTGTCCGCCCGACGTGACCATCGACTCCTTGAGGGCGTTATTCCAAAATGTCACCCTAAGGTCATGCCCACTTGATGTGATAACCGGTTGCCACACGCAGGTGGACTTTATCCATTGCCTTGTTCCCGATCTTCTTAATATCACCAATTGCAGTTTTTATTGGGGTAAGTGTGCTCTTTTCTATCCATTGTTTCTCCCCTCCAGTCTTAGATTTCTGCTCTCTTCCATTTCTGGATCTGGGACAGCCTTTTATTCTTTTTCCTCTGGGTTTTCCACTATTAAAAATATTGTTGATGTTGGTCCTGCAATCCAAGTATGTCCCAGCAATTTGATTCTCCGCTCCTTCTTCTTCTTTACTATATCCTCTCCATTGAATTCCTGCGTTGTTTTATCAATAAAATTGCGCAGGAAAAATGGACCGATACGAGGCGGAACGCCTGCTCGACGGTAAACGCGAGGGAACGTTTTTGCTGCGCGACTCGGCGCAAGAGGAGTTCCTCTTCAGCGTGTCGTTCCGCAAGTACGGCAGGTCGCTGCACGCGCGCATCGAGCAGTGGAACCACAAGTTCAGCTTCGACTCGCACGACCCCGGCGTCTACACCTCGAACACGGTCTGCGGCCTCATCAAGCACTACAAGGACCCGAACAGCTGCATGTTCTTCGAGCCGATGCTCACGTGGCCGCTGCACCGGAACTTCGTCTTCTCTCTGCAGCACCTGTGCCGGGCGACCGTCGTCGGCCGGCTCGCCTACGACGACGTCAACCAGCTGCAGCTGCCCAAGTCGCTGAAGGTCTACCTGAAGGAGTACCACTACCGGCAGAAAGTGAGGGTCGAGCGATTCGACGACGACGTGCCTTGGCTCGATCTCAGGAACACTACGGCATCTTAGAGGTTAGGAAGGTCGGTTGCTCGGCGTCAGAAGGATAGTACTTGTTACTTACGTTGATAGATTAGTTACCAAAATAGGGAATTTAACAATGTTGCGTCGAAATATGCAGAATATTTGAGGGAATGTTATGCTACAGTAATTTTGCTAACATTCACATATAGGATGTTTCTAAAGTGCAAGACAACATTCCAAGGATGAGTTGTGTAAGTGAAAAGAAGTTAGTTCAAGTTAGTCTTCCATAGTTCTGATGAGCCCGTGGGCATTATGCATTTAATAATTTCATAAATTATTAGAATATTGAGATGCAATTTAGAAACACCCGCATATAAAACTAAACTAGATCATCAAGATAACACGAAGACGGTGAGGCGATGCTTTTTATAAAAAAAAATTAGCAATAACACCATTTAATATAGTACAATTTATAATCCTCACATTTCAAGTGGGGTTGCAAAACATATCAATAAAACCATTATCTGTTTACTAAGCAAATGTGACATAAGAGCAATAATTACTATACTTTCCGTTAAGACTAGCTCATCATCATTGTACTTAGACATTTTCAATTGAGAAAAGTTAATTTAATGTTTACCCTTTACCTTTAACTACCCTGTAACACAAAGTTTACTCAATTACGCAACATTTACAGAGTTTCGAGAAATAGGTAATTTGTTCCTCGTCTTTCCAATCTCGTGAGAAACTTGAGAAACAAACAATTTCCATTCTCAATTAGTAAGTTTCACGTCAGTTCACTTTGACATTTAAAATTACGATGTCCGACAATTTTGGAATACATGTTTAAAATGACTATTACCTAAAGAATAAAGCTTCTGTTATGTACGATCTGTAAGTCACCTATTTAATAGATTTTCCTAAAGTTTGTTAGTTAATAATTTGGACAAAAAACATTCTGCCGCATAATTTTATTACATACCTTATTTGAACTTTAAGCTGTATTATTATGTAGCATACTAAAATGTGACTACCAGTATTTACGGATATTCTGTATATTTTGACTCAATGTAAAGCAATCAATTTCTAACATTGTTACATTTGAGTGATTAAGTTACAAAAAAAAGTTTTCTCGTTAACAAAAAAAATATTGATTTGTAATCCGTATGTGAACTTGTGCAATAATAATCTTACAATCACATATGTCAGTTGCATTAATGACATATACCGTCAATATAAGATTCCAGTATTTTTTTATAATGGTTATTTTGTATCATTTATTAGGAAGAATTACTTTATATCGAATGAAATGATTTCTGTAATTAAGTAATGTAGAGTTTGAACAAGATGGGACTATACATCAATTTACTTTGCACAATTTAAAGCAGAAAAAAAAATTGTTTGTACAAGACTATATTAGATCATGCACTGGTAAAACCAAAGTTTTAGCCAAGAGGAGTGAAGTTGTTGAATTTTCGCATCACTTAATTGTATATAGTCCATTTGTTTTTGTATTATTATTGATAGTAACCACGTTCTATTAGCGGACGTGCATACAAAATATACATAATAGAATAAAATTATTTTTTTTATGATATTATATACTTATAAAAAATACTATTAGTGCTGCGATTGATTTTGTGGACAAATTCGATATTTTGTAAATAGTTTGTAAATTTTGTATAATACACACATACTTAATTAATTTATTGCAAATAATGTTTCTACAACTTTGTGGCTGATGTCGCAGTTATATTTTACGTTTTAAAGTACAAATAAATACAAGTTGTATGTGACACATTGGTGTTTTGATTACAAACGACTTAACAATTCTTTACTAAGGGATTCTTAACTATAATAATAACGGAATCACCACGAAGGAACATCTTCGATATGAACCGGTCTCGTGAAACAGGCTTCTTACACTGAAACAAAAGAATAATAATCACAATACTGAATCATCATCTCAATTAATGATCGATACCAATTTCGCAAATTTTAGATTTTTCAATAGAAGTAAATTATACAGAAAAAACCACATTAGTTGTGGTCGTGAACAAATTGTATAGTGTTAAAAAAGTTAGCGATATTTTTGAAATGATTATAAGATCCGTGGTGCACAGGGCTAGATAGAGCATGTATTCAATATAAAGATTATACAGGGTGTTGCCGAATTTGACCGACAAATTCAGAGGGGTGATAGTAGACATCAAGGGGATTAAAAATTACCATAGAACATGGGGTCCCAAACCACGTTCAGTCGGTGAAAATCGCAACAATAGACGTCGATAGACAATAGACGTCAATCCCTTGGATTTCTTCTTCTGGGGTCACATGAAATCGGTTGTTTATCAGACGCCAGCACACCGGGTATGTTTGAACGCATCCGGGAATCCCTCGTTCGTCGGTGTCGGCTGTGCAATAATCTTCGTGGTCACAACTTCGAACAATTGCTATGAAAATGTCTCGTCAAATAAATGGTTTTCTACTTATTATTGGCCCTTTTTGTTCCAATCGACGTCACACCCTTCATAACTATTTTTGCGATTTTCTCCCACTAAACATGGTTTGCGACCCCATGTTCTATGGTAATTTTTCGTCCTCTTGATGCCTACTATCACCCCTCTGAATTTGTCGTTCGAATTCGGAAACACCCTGTATATACTTTAGCGTTTGTTGAATTACATTTACGTTCAGTCATTTATTTTCATTAAAATGAATTTACAGTAGAACTTCGATTAATCGTCACTTTCTGTCACACTCCAACCTAACCCAACCTCATAAAAATTTCCGAAAAACAAGTGCCGTCGACTTCTACGAATTTAATTCGACAAAAAATGGTCTGAACAACATATCCCAAACAAATAACAAGTGCCTTCGACAATATTATAATGCTCAGTCAGTCGTTCACAGCTTGTGCTGGAAATACATATGTCCTGTAATCAGTTGTCGTAAAAACGAAAATGTCTGAAAATAAAAGAAAACGTGTAGTGTTGGATTTAGCAAGAAAATTTGAAATTGTTCAACGAATAAGAAAAGGAGAGAGTGCTACAAGTTTGTCCAGAATCTACTATGTGCCGCAAACTACGATTAATGATATAAAACGGTGCGGTAATAAGATAGAAGATCACATCACTATCATGGGAGCAAGTGATGGCGACGTTACTCGTAGAAAAACGTTGAAACTCCCCAGTCATGATGAATTAGATCGCATTGTTTTTTATTGGTTTGTACAGCAGCGAAGTCAAGGGATTCCATTATCAGGGCCGATCATTCGGCAGAAAGCGTTGCATTTTAACAAGAAAATAGAAAACAGTGATCCTTTATTTAAATCCAGTTCGGGTTAGTTGGATAAATTCAAAAACAGTCACGTAATAAAGAAGCTTCATATTGAAGGAGAAAAGCTAAGCGCCAATAGTGCTGTTGTATCAGAATACATCATCAAGCTTCAATCAGAAATTAAATATCGTCAATTAACGTGCAGTCAGGTGTACAATTGTGAAACTGGAAGGCTCTTCCAAAATCAACTTTGGCTTCTTCTTCGGAGACTGCAGCTCCCAAGATACAAGTCCCAGAAAGAGCGAATAACGATTATGATTTGCGCAAATGCTACCATAAGCTCCCCCTGTTGGTCATCGGAAAAGCCAGAAAACCTCGAGCTTTCAAAAATTTGGGCTTAAGCTTGTTGCCAGTAACATATCGTGCCCAGAAAAGTGCTTGGATGAGTCAAGAAAAAGACATTTTCATTGATTGGTTTAAATCATCTTTTCTTCCAGAGATTAGGAAATATTTTCTCAAAAATAATTTACCTGAAGAAGCGATGCTTTTAATGGACAATGTGCCAACGCACCCGATCGAAGAATTGCCAGCAAACATATTTAATTCAACCTATGGACCAAGGTGTGATTGAAAGTCTTAAGAGGCGCTACAGAAAGATTTTTGTTCAAGGACTCATTTCTGAAACAGATGCAGATTCAAAAAAACCACTGGAAGACGTTTACGATAAAGGATGCATTATTCAATGTCGCAGAAGCTTGGAACGACATTTCAAGCAGTACTCTGCAACGTCCTTGGAATAAACTATGGCCTGAGAAAAATACAACAGAGAAACAAATGGAAGTTCAAGAACCGACAATTTCCAGTGTGCAACAAATAGAAGTTTTCCAGAATATGAGAACATTTCTGAAAATAACGTTAGCAACTGGCTTGAACTAGATAACGACGATTTGGACTAAGAGATTTTGCCTGATGACGAGCTTATCGCTCATGCACTTCAAACAGGCGATAGCAACAAACTGGAAGATTCTGATGATATTTCAGAAAATTTGATGGACAGCAAAATCATCAGTAACAAGGAAGATGAGAATATGTTGACGAAAGTTTTAGATTGGTATAAACACCAAGAGGAAGCTGAGCCAGTGCAAATAATATTATTGCGGAAAATTCGCAATGTAGCAATCCAGAAAATTCTGCATACATTAAAACAGAAAAACATTACCGATTATTTTAGAAAGTAATATGTACTAATATGTAAAAACAAAAATAAAATACATATTTCTATTATCCGTATTTTTCTCATATCCGTCACCCACCCGGTCCTGACCCCTGACGGATAATCAAAGTTCTACTGTATATAATTTTCTTCGAATAAACGTTATATATAATTTTTTTTCAATATTTTTGTCCTCATGGAACGTATTATCGTAGTTTACATTAGTTTATGTGGGAAAAATTATTTTGCTTAACGAGTAAGATTATGAAACGAATTACGCTCGTTCCGTGAGGTTGCACTATATTAGATTAAATAAAACACTACTGATAAGTTAATTTATCAATCAAAGGAATAAGTTTCAAGCAAACACTTTTATGCAATAACAATTATCAAAGAAACCATTCGATTGGTTAGTTGTAATTAATAGAACATTTTAAAACTAAACCAAAAGATAAAAATTGAATAAAATGTACTCTTACCGTAAAAAAAATCGTTGAGGATATAGAACCATTTATGCTGAAACAATCTGCAATAAAAAAATTAAGCATTAAAAAATAAAAATTAATAATAAACATATATCTTAATTTTTTTTAATGTCTCAGAGAAACCAATCTATCATAAGACTTTTCAGCCTGGGGCGGTAAATTAATTGCATCATTTTGTAAAAGTATAATTTTAAAAGGTTTGTAGACTCTACGAAAAATAAATTTTGAATCACGAGAAAATCATTGAAAATGTAGTATCTTTATAATAAATTTTTTTAATTGAAAACTTACTTGAAACGTTTACGTATCCAATAAATTGTCTCTAGTAGTCCCTGAAAGTTAGAATGTCCCACAAAAATGATACCGTAATAAATACAAACATTACTACGCTTTGTTTTTTTGTGGTTTTTTTCTGCGAGCCTTAGTAAACCGGCAAAACACAGAAAGTCAAGTTTTGTGGTCTGCTAAAGACTCGCCGCTGTTTAATAATGTATTAAATTACTTACCCTTTTTTGTTTCTTAAATTCTCCCTCTATAACTTTGCTTTAGGAAAAATAATAAGAGCCATGAAGTACAGAAATAAAAAAAAATTATAAACTGGTAATTTTATTTAAAATGCATAAAAAACAAAATAACATTATGCAAAAAAATTGATAAATTGAAAAATAATTATTTAACCGGAGTTATGCACTTTAATATACAACAATAATTATCGCACTTCACGAACCTCAGTCCGATGATATAAAGGTAATAATTATAAATAATAAATAACACCAATATTACACCGGGTGCCACGGCATTATGTACTGTACAAATTAGACCACTAAAAACCGAATTAAAAATAAAAGAAGTGTTGAAGAGGTAATAAGAAAATAGTATTCCAAGTAATTCGTTTATTGGCATTTCCAGGTTATACACCATCAATGGCCAGCTGCTATAGACAGAAAAGGTACGTAGCAAAATAAAGAATGTAATCCATGTGATTTTTTCCCCCCCGCAGAGATAAGACGATCAAGAAGTATTTTTTTTTGTTTGCGTTCAACTATAGAAAACGAAATGTCAATAGATCAGTCAAGTAAATGATAATGTTGGCTTTTATTTTTGTTTCTTTTCGAATAATTTGTACAGATCCTAAACACTCCCTCGTTTATAATTTGTCCAAATATTGGGTAAGATCTGGTAGACCTTCCTTTAGACCTTTACGTTTACGTGTTTCCTGTAACAAAGAAGAAAGCAGAATAAATTTTACAATTAATATAATTATAAAATTTATTAATAACTGCAAACTTTTTAAAATATACCTGTACTACAGCGAACGGTCTGGTTCCACTTTCAAGAGGATCACCGGGCAGAACCTGCCAGTGATCGAACACGCATTGCGGGAATGCCTGACCACCTGTGTTGGAACGTAGGTCAGCCGTGAAACCAAACGATTCATTTACGGGCAGGTATGCTTTGACGACAAACATCGGTGTGCCAGTGACTTGCTGTTCTTCAAACACGTGACCTCTTCTTCTGTTGAGAACACCGTAGATACCACCAACGGCTACTTCAGGGCACTAAAGAAACATGTTACAGTGTAAATAATACACTACAAATCCAGGGAAAACATTAACCACACTTTAAAGCCTTAAAATTAACCTAATGTTCCACATTGGGAAACTGTAACAAGTACGGAAGACACGTTACAGGGCAATCAGTGGATGACTCACTCTTCGAACCTTAGTAAATCAAATAAAATATGATAAACTTTATAGATATAATACAGGCTCGACAAATTTTTATTTTTTACAATTTTTTTTTCAAGACGCTGGTTTTTAGTGCAGATTTTCGCTTACATTCTAATGATTTTTGGGCGTCAATATTTTTGGAATGAAAAAACATATTTATCGTTTTAAATAAAAAAGGAAAATAATCCCTAAATATTACTTGAGTTATTCAGCAAAAATAAACCTTGAAGATTTTTTTTTTTAGAAAGAAGTAATTTTTCATTTCGGTTCTAACATAGCGGGAGTTAGAATGTTTAATAATACTAGAATGGAAAAAGATTTTGATGTAAAACAAAAAGACACATAATCATTAAAGATTCTTCTTACTATCATACAGGGTTTCTTTTATGTATGGAAACGGTCGATTAATTTCTAAATTAAGAGCTGGAAAAAAAGTTAAATACAAAATATTTAGGGTTTTTTAAAAATGTATTGAAGTAAAAAACAATATTTTGTACAGGATGTGCCAAAAAAGTATGGCAGCAAACAGTTACCTTTTTTTAAATAGAACACCCGGTATATTACTCGATATTTCAATTCCTCTCAAAATT
>JAWQRJ010002367.1:0-13663 GCA_033557515.1 Diorygopyx duplodentatus | reverse complement strand
ATATATATATATATATATATATATATATATATATATGTATATATATATATATGTTTGATATTGTTGGCGATAACATTTTTTGAATAAATCTGTCTTTATCTTTAAAGATAAAGATCCATTGCTATTTAAAGTGGTGTAGTGTATTAAATAAAACGTAATTATTGTACAGGTGAATATATCAGAGAAACTAATCAATGGTTAAAAAATCCATAACCCTATATAAAAGTGATTGCAAAACCAGTAAAAGCAGATGTGCTTTTGCTGTTCATAGTATCAAAACGGACCACTCATTTGACTGTTAATTTCAAAACCGTTGTAGACAACTAATATTTGTTCATTATTGTTTTCCTTAAGAAGCAGAACTAACGAAACTGATAATTCTACATAGTAGTTTGAGCACATCTTTAAAAATAAAAATTTAATTTGATCTTTATAAATTTGCAGGAAACTGGTCAGTTTTACACAGGCCAGTTTTACATTTAGTTGCAAATTTATAATTCTTGTAGGTTAGTATCTTTTTGTTTGAAATATAAAACCAAGCGAAGATAGTAAAAATCATATTTCAACACTTTGACATAACCCATTACGTGTAAACAAATACTAAAGTAATAATAAATATACATTAAAAGGTAATCTAAAAAAAGAGAGTTAAGTAAAATAAATATTTGAAATATATATTATATTATTAAATATATATTTAAAAATATCTAAATATAGAATTGATTTAAAATAACTTTTTTCAATATGTATACATATTATAAAACATCGAAAAAAGATATGTCGATCTATCCAAGCACATATGCATAAATGGAAAACTTCTCTATATAAATAATAAATATTGCAATTATATCACAAAATATAATACACAAAGAATCTAACAGTTTATGAATAATCATTGTTGTACAAGTTGAAGGTAGTAAAAATCATATTTCAACACTTTGACGTAACTCATTACGTGTAAACCTCCAAATTGATCCAGAGGTGATCTTGTCCACTTTACAATTACGCTGAAGGATCTTTAATTTATTTTTGTGTTTTAAATCTTTCCATTGCTCTTCAATCTTTATGGCACAACTCATCCGTTGATTTTTCCTTTAAAAAGTAGGATTTGAAAAGAGCTGTTTGATTAATAAACACCTTTTACTGTGTGGCTTTACTAATACCATCCACTTTGTACATACTGTCAGGTAAATTATATCTATGTTGAATTTTAGCTAAAAATAACATTTTTCCGTTGTTTTTTGTCGGCCGTCACACGCACTGTTTCTGTGATACCTACATTTTAAAAAGAAGTAATCGATAATTAATGAATTAGAAGCGATTAACGTCTGTTTACTCATGTCACGTAAAACCGACCATTATGAAATTACCTAGGTGCGGCTCACGATGATGGCTAACATATCCTTTAGCCAGGTGGAGAACGCTCCAGGACACGCGCTCCTGCACATATTGAGCATGATTATCCCCTTAAAATGCGCGCATATTGCCCGATATTGCCCTCGTAAAAATGAATATACATATATTAATTTTAGTGGTTTTATACAGCGCTGCGCCGTTATTGGTTTTTATAAGAAAATATCTCTAGCCTAGAGCAGGAATACTGAAACGTCAAGGGTAGAAAATAAGGAATAAATCGCTCCAACATTCCATGTATTAAAAATATTGCTAAACAACGATTTTTTTAGATATCGTAGGTTTAAATATTAGTATTATACACTCCATTCCAAAATAATTATGAAAACGAATCACATATAGCTGGGCGACCGGTTAATTATTAATTCGAATAATATTAATTAATTCCAATCAAAATAGATAACGTATCGCAGTATCAGAAGTTTTAATTGGATTATAGCTTAATAGGCGACTAATAATGGCGTATATAATACTATTGTTATTATTAAACAGGCCTGCGTTATTGTGTAATATGATTACCGGACGAGAGGAAAAAGCCATTGAAGCCTAAAGGCAACGCTGAAAGGACTCTCCGTCGAAGGATAACACATTCTTTTGACCTATCGTTTCCCTATTCAATACAAGATGACATGTACAAGGAAAAGGACATTTCCCTTTAGTAATAACAACAGCTTATTCAGGGGATTTAATGGAAGCATGTTGATATAGAAAGAATGTTATCATGTTCGAACTTATTTTCTGCAACTATATAAATAAGTAGATAGTTGTAAAAATTTATATTTAATTTAAATTCATTTATATTAGTAATGAATAAGAACTAATGTTTTGTTTTCAAAACAAAAGACCTATCGTTACTTTAATGTAGTAGGCGATGATTTGAGTTTGTCAGATTTGCGGACCGTATGTCACAGTCTAGTTTTCTGCTGCAAGATAATAAATTCGTGAACCAGGAATTTAATCTTTATTAATTTTTAGGCAGAACAAAATGTAATCATTTACGTTAGGGTATAATTAGGGAGACGAACACTGAAAGCTATCGCTCGGTCTATCTTCGGCTGCTTTCACAATTAATCGCACTGTATTTTAAGGACCTTTTTTCAGAAGTTACCTGTGAACGTGTAAACAGCCAAATCGTTTTGAAGTACATAATGGCGCACCGCTATGTCAAGAAAGTACTGAATGAATATTATGATTGTTACAAATTGCATATTTTTCCAGTGCCGTGCTTTCGGTATCTCCTTGCATTAGAGTGCCTTTTTAAAGCACATAAGATTCCTGGATGACTGTATGTGTGTGTGGGGTTGTTCTCTCTAGGGGTGGTGGAAGCGGCGCGTGCGCGAAAGGCCCTTATGGGGTGTGGCGACTATTCGCTTTCTATGATAATTCAGTAGCTTGTGCACAGCTTGTAGCTTTTACATCGCAGAGCCACAGAGCTTTCCAAGGCAACTTGGCGTTTTTCCACCACAAAAGCCCAACGAAGGCAGACCTATTTCTGGCCTCAACAAGTTTTCACTGTGCTAAACACATCGGTGCAAGAGGTAAGCATACTTAGAGTTCCTTTTCATTCATTTTTCATGGCGAATTTTCCCAATTTTTTTCGTACCTTTAAAACATATGCTGTCGAGAACCACCCTTGTTAACTTTTTGTTTATTTCTCAAATGTTTTCGAAAAGATTTTCGTTTTCATAGGATCCCTTTTTTGTTGGTTTTAAAAGACGAATGAAAAATATTTTTATGTTTTAAACTGAACTTGAATTTGGTTTAATGTATTTTAGACTTATTCGTGAATTAACTAATAATCAAATCTGCATTGAAATTGATTCATAGTTTTAATATACCGTATTTTATTATTCATTTTAATACCATACGTCACGTATAACCAGCAGATGTGTTAAAGTAAACAACTATACTGTACATGTGCCCTCTTCGGTAAACTGATAAAAAGCGCTGATAACAGGAGCTTTTCACCTGCTAATGTGGTAACATACGGGTGTTTGCGACATACATCGATTTCATTCCACTACTTTTCCTTCCGTATGTTCACCATTTAAACTATTAAATCGAAAGAAAACCAATGTACATTTCTAGCTCCACAAACGAAAATACCCATACAAATTAATTTCTAATCGAAAAATTAAGTTCCTTACAAGGCAACCAGCTTTAGAAAATGCCAACGCCCTTTGTAAATACCGTATTATGTGCAGAGTCCATCCCCAAACTGCTTCAAGTGACTGACAAGGAAGTTCCTTAACAACGTGTTTTTTTCCTTCACGTTAGTTAATTATTTTAAAAGTACAGAGAATGGAGATATGCGAAGTTAATTTTGAATTTTAAGGTAAACTCTCTAGTTATATTCCAGATGGAGTTTGTTTTAAACATTTTTATTGTGCGCATCTCGTTTGTTTCGTTTTTGCAAAACTACCGAGTAATTATTTCTCGCACTCGACGAAAAATAAATGCATATTAAATTTTTGATGCAAGATATGGAAGTGGATTCGTAGATGAAATGTTTTGGATGTATTATTAAATTATGTTTCTTCGTCAGCAGTACTTTCCTAATTTTTTTTACTTTCTTAATCCTAATTTTATTATTGCTTAAAAAATGGTATTTCAAGGAATAGCATGTTTTCTATTCAAAAGATCAGTCAGTTACATTGCAGATACATATTATTATTACAACCTGAATCATAGTTTAAAAATAAACTATATTATAGTTATTATGGTTTTAGGTTACTTAACGATTATAAATTCAAGATAATACAAATAAAATATCAGATATTTATTATTTTATTAGAGATACTGAAAGATTTTCACTTTAAAACTGTGAAACATTTGCCTTGTAAGATATATTACACTAGTGCACAAAGAATACATATAATAAATACTTTAAATGTATGAAAGAAAATAGGAACATTTTATCTTTGAGGCAGATGTGTGTATATGCATAGTGAAATCTAAACCTTTGTAAACCTGAAGCCCCTAGCATGGAAAATAAGTCGTTGTGAGCGTTTGTATTTTCTAGATATGTGTCTCCAATAGCTGCTATTGACACTTCTATAAATTTGATATTTTCGCGATATTCAAGCAGACAAAAAAGATGTCTAACGGTTTCAATTTGTTTTTCGTATTTTCTGTGACAATTTCAGGAGTTTAGTTTTTCTGCCTTCTCATTCGCTTTATTTTTTATTTAGTTGCGTTGTCGCTTAGTTACTTGAACATATTTCAAGTTACAGCAAATCAGAAAAACTGTTTCACAAGACTATTGAGTGTAATTAGAATAAATTACAGTATCGCATGTTTATTTGATTCCTGTATCTGACCGATAGCAAATTTTGGATGATTTATAAAGTGTATTGAAACTGGAAATGAATAACGGGGTATAAAGTTATGTCGCAATTTGTGTGCAAATTTGACGGTATGTGGAACCATTAGCAAATAAATACAGTATTCCACATACAAGGTACATCAATGGGCTCTAATAGGAAAGGGATTTAGTAATATTAGTCGACTTAATTGGGACAAATAAAAACATTTATGTTATAAATTCTCTTACGTTTATCTAATTCTAAAAAAAATTAAATATTTCACTAAAGCAAATCTCAAATTTTTATCAATCTTTTGTATCTATCAATTGTAAAAACTGCGAAATAAATGAAATTAAATTCACTACATCAATTGTGATATCTCGAAAATGGGCGAAGTGCATTTTTAATTAGTTTTGAAAATGTTCTTTCCTGAATGGTGCAATTACAAACAAAACTAAATTCACAACCCTATACTTTAATGGGTTTTTAAGTAGCTTTAACTGGATATGAAGTGACAAATTTTAAATTGCGGATGCATTGAATTGAAAATGTGTGTTGGCATACTTATAGGGTTACCGAATTTCAATTTGGGGGATTGACTGAATATTTCATAAACTAGACGAAAACTATTACAGACAAATTAATATTAAAACATAAAGAATGTAAAATTTCAATGTAAATTTATGTTGGAACGTTTTTAGAGTTGTTAAGAAGAGAGCAATATAGTGATATTTTTTAAACTGAATATCCTGTTTTTATTACATATTCGGACTGCCTGAAAAAAAGCAAAACTTTTGTCTGAAACATTTTTATCGAAAGTGCCAGAATATCTTTTAACAACATTGAAAATATTTAATTCGTTCATCAAGAAACCCTTATTAAAAAGTAAATACGGTATACTCTGCCCAGTAGTGATATTTTAATGATGAAGTTTTAAAATGCGATCTCAGTACGTTTTATTGCAGACAAATTAACAATGAAAATTTCGACGGATTTCCTTTCGAAAGTGTTTTTTATTTTTTCAAAATAATCTACAATAATACAAAAATACCACGTTGGATAGAGTATACTCTATTTACTTAAAAAACTTTTTTTTCATAATACACCTTTTGGTTTTTGTTGAATACGGATTTCTTGATGAATGTATTGAAGAACATTTTCAAATAAAAATCGAAGCAAGGATTTTCAGTAAAAATGTTTCAAACAAAAGTTTGTAAAACATGTTCCAAATATCAGTGGCTTAGGTTTTATTTTTCATAAAACTCATTCCCATTTAATTTTGTATTTTCCCAAGAAAAGTTTTTGGTCGTCTGAAAAGTACTCGTAGGTAAAATATGCTTATAATAAGTACTTTGGGTGTTCAAAAGTAAGGAAAATTTTATTAAATAATATATAATTTGAACGTTGTTCTCAAAATGTTTTTTTATATATAAAACTAAAGTAATCCAGAAAATTCATGTTTCTCTATTTATTTCGTTTAATATTTTTTCACAATACACCTTTTGGTTTCTGTTGAATACGGATTTCTTGATGAATGCATTAAAGAACGTTTTCAATGTTATTTAAAAATCGAAGCAAGGATTTTCAGTAAAAATGTTTCAAACAAAAGTTTGTAAAACATGTTCCAAATATCAGTGGCTTAGGTTTTATTGTTCATAAAAATCATTCCCATTTAATTTTTAATTTTTCCAAGAAAAGTTTTTGGTCGTCTGAAAAGTACTCGTAGGTAAAATATGCTTATAATAAGTACTTTGGGTGTTCAAAAAAAGTAAGGAAAATTTTATTAAATGATATATAATTTGAACGTTGTTCTCAAAATAATTTTTTTATATATAAAACTAAAGTAATCCAGGAAATTCATTTTTCTCCATTTATTTCGTTTAATATTTTTTCATAATACACAGGGGGTGCAGGTACCCTTGTGTCCTTCGGAATTTCTTTCTTTCCTATAAATGTATGTTTGATGGCGTTGAATGGATTGCCTCTTCTGTTCTTCGGTAATGTACGTCTACTTCTATTAAATCTTCTTCTATTAAATATCTGGGTTCTATGATAGCAGAGGATTGGAGCTTTTGCTATCATAGAACCCAGATATTTGATTTTTTGCTAAGTTTGATACTGCTTTTTTTAGCTAATTTGGCAGACCTTATATATTTAGTTGCGGACCTTGTATAGCCTGTTGGAAAACTAAGCAAACACAAATTACAATTATACGACTTCTTCTCTCACATTCTTGGAGAAAATCAATGACAGCTCTCCGTTTGAAGATCTTCTCCTAAATAATGGCTTACTACTGTCTGTCTTCTCTGCCTCCCTTTATTCTGAGCCATTGGTGGAAGTGAAAGTAGTGATCTTTCTTGTATCGAAATTTTCGAGACGCGACGATCTGTAACGTCATTCCTTGCGACTATTTCACTACCTATGGCACCCCCCTTCCTTATTGCACAGCTGGACATTCCGCCACCCCAGGGTTGCGATTGCGTTTCATACGGTGCCGATCGGTCACGCCAAACGGCGCATCATACTGCGACCGTTTCCTGCGTTAATTCAGTAAAAGCCTCGATTTCCTTGGCGCCTCTAAACACGGGGCAGGGGGCGCCCTTGTCGCTGCAGGCCTGCCGGGATACAACGTCGTGCAATCTCATTCGCTCCTGACCAAGTCATCGATCTGTGTACGACGGAAAAATAGCGAGAAATGCGCCCGGCAAAGTAGAAGAAGAAGAAGACGAAGGGTAATGTGCTTACGTACAGACCCGTGGCGATAGATTTTCGTAGCAAGTGATAATGAAGTTTATTGATCCCCAACATGTAGAAAAATACAGAAAAAAAAACAAAGCGTCAATATGTGCAGTAGGAAGTTCCTTTCTTTTTTAAATTTTTGAGATTTGTTCGGGCCGCTCTAATTTTTTTTTCGTTGTCACCTGAAAGTAATTACGGATTTTTTTAAAGATTTGTATGAGATTTGTGGAAAGATTTGTGAAGATATGCTTTAACGCTTGAAAACAGCGTTTTAAAAATGAATCAAGCAATCTATGAAATTCACAACATATTACAACATTGTTTGCAAGTTCAAAATTGTTTTTTTTTGTTGATTTTTGAAATTTGAAAATCCTGTATATTGGTCTTACTATTATCCACTGCATAAAGTTATATTAATACTTTGATTAATGTTTTAACATTTATTATTAGTAATATTTATCAATCTTAGTTTTAACACTTTGCATAAAAAATTGTCTTCTACATTTGAATTTTCTAGCATTAAACAATCCATACTATTGAAATTTTTAATGATATAATATAATGGTTATAATGATTATGATGCGAAAATTATACTGTTTATTTAAAGAAACTTATTTTTTAAGTTTCTTTAAATAAACAATAAAAATGAAATCAAAATTTAAAGAATTAATTAAGAAAAAAAATTATTTACTATTTTTTAATTCGACATTAAGCTTTCCTAAGATCTATTAGTTTTCACCATATTAAAAGAAATAACAGCGACTTAGAATTTACGCTACATATGTATATTAAAATTGCTTTTGTGCAATCTGAAAATTTCTCATGGCGGTTTAAATACAGAAGTTTTAGACAATACAGAGCAGCTTTATATTATTAAAGATATTTCTATTATACGGCCAAAACTTGTGAAATATAAGCAGCTCTGTATGTTTTGAACGAATGGCTGAAACGGAAAAGTGGTGCAGGAAGAGTTATTTGTTTTGATAAGATCTCTCGTGCACTAGTTTATTTCGCACTCCTTCAATCATTAGTCTTGACTGAGTAAAATATTTTTTCTTAATTCTTATTGTATAAATAAAAGGCCTATCGCTGCAAAAAAGTAATACGTACAAGTTAAGAAACGACTACTAAGCCCACTAATTTGTTAAATTTGATCGTATCAACATTTTTCTTCATCACCAAAAAGTACTATTTGATTTTCGTATTGTTACGATCCATATTCAACCAGGCTATATATACAATAAATAATTAAATTAGAGAATGTACCCTTCTCTTACTTTTTTTACTTATTTGTCAATTAAGTACCAAATGTTGTCGTAAATTCCGTCATATTGATAAAATGTTGTTGTTAATTTGATATTGTTGGTATTATTTTGTATTAGGTGTGGTTTTGGTAGTTATTTTTTCTATTTTGTGCTTAATGTGTGTTTTATGTTTGACGTGTTGGTAAACATAGTATTACAACACCAAATAAAAATCAAAAGCACAATCTAAAAACACAGCCTTTTCCGGGATTATAAAATAGTCTTTACCTGGCTGGAAATATCAAGAGCCATATTTGACATTTATGACTCCATAAATTCCTATAATCTTAATCTTTTTTAAAATACAACCGTTTCTATACCGTTTAAAGCCATTTACATCTATATACCTGAATATTAAAAATTCTGTGAGATTACCACAAGAATGTATATATTCGAGTTTTTATTTAATGCTGCTCGTTAATTATGAATATATAATTAAAATTACAAAAGTCAAAATGGCGGATGCAAAGTGGCTGAATTGAATGTTAAAACAGGATCGGATGAACGCAGAAACGTGTAGAGGTTTTGTGTTAACCTATACCGTATTACTGCTGTAGGTATTGTTAATTGGAAATCTACACCAAAAATTATAAAAATAATCAAAAATTAGGAAAAATCAACTTGAACAAATTAACTATTCAAATTAGCACAAAACCTCGTATATTCCGATTTTGGGAGCTCCTTATTACGAACATACATATAACTAAAATTAGGAAAATTAAAAGGGCACAGTCAAATAAAAAAAATCAATAAAAATAAATACAAAATCGTACGTAATGGTTTTAGAAAGTCAAAAGAATGCAAGAATATTGTAGTAGTGCAATTTAATTCAACCTAAAAAGCTATAGTACTCATAATGTCATAAATCGTTTTTTTAAAATATATACGTTATTCGCAAATATTAAAGGACTATCACATATATATAACTGGTAATCTAAACAAATCAATATTCACCATACTCATCGCCCACTGTGCTTCCGACAAAAGATTTATGAAGGCCTTGGAATATCCTTTGAAAGTCCAAAAAGGTACAGATACTTTTTTGGACTTTGTGAACAGGAGTGGTAATGTTCAAGAATAAAAATAAATTATTTCCATAAGATCTTGCGAATGAACGACAAACAAACATATGTGTTTCCATTTCAAATTTTTGGAAAACCAGTATGGCACCCCCTATTTTTGCCCCTTAGGCTCCGACCCTGATGTCGAAACTATACTCAACGAAATCGTTGAACCGAATTTTGAGCCAACAACACGTTAATGGAAATTGATACTAATATAAATTTAGATTAATGGCAGAATTGAATTCTATAGGCGAAAAAAATTACGAGAAATCTTCAAGTGAAGATTTCATATTTTAAAAAATAAAAAGTTATGATAAAAGTAAAGTATCGGCATTCTTCATTTTTCGTCATAACTCGCAAGTTAGTTTACAAACTTTACAAAACTCGCCGGTTTTTTAAAGCCTTTTGTAAAACCTTTACACTACTTACCTTTAATAGCACCTTCTTACAATAATAAATAACATGAAACTTAAAAATGGGATGCAAAAATCACTGGGTGCACTACAGATGTAAATAGAAAGTACACAACTAAAAATTAATCTGGGAAATGTTTACAGGATGATGAATGCCTGAAAGTAATCATGTTAGACGCATTTTCATCTGAATAAAGCTCACCAAATATAATTTTCAATAATGAATTTGTTTTTAAATCAATATTCCATTTGTATGGACCCTTCATTTTGTTTAATGGATAAATCCCTTATAGACCCTTATAGGCACCTTAATTATGTTTTGTTCACTAACAGAAAATGGGTTTATGAATGCGAGCATGCAGTTTTCTTCTTTAACCAATTCATGAAAACGACCTTCAAATGACTCTTGCAACAACTTAATTTTTTCAATATATTTGGTCAAATTGCTATTATCCACATTCACTTTGTTCTTTCATGTGTGAAAATTGATTCAAATCCTGATTTTCTAACCGAGAGATGAATAGTTTTGATTTCATTTTAAATGGTTTGGTGCTATTTACTAAGCTAGATAATAATTTATTCTTGCCTTGTAGTTTCGAATTTAAATCATTAAGATAGCTAGTAATATCATCTAAAACTGCCAAAATCAAATAGCCAGTTATTATCAAATAATAGATTTTTTCATCAGGTTGTAATATGTTCCTGTTTAAACCAAATAATTCAGCTTATTGCTAGATTTACGATTGCTCAGAATAATCCTTACAACAACAAAAACTCATTTTCCCACTATTCATTAAATTCACGCTTACTATCACTTTCTGTGCTTCTTTTACTCATTTTCTTGTGCACTGTGCACTGTGAAGGAGAACAGAAATGTACACAAAACGTATAAAAGCATAAAACGCTAAAAGCCTAAATGTTAAAAAATGACAAACAGGATATTTATTTATTTTATTTTTCCGTTACATGTCGCCCAAAAAGGATATTTAATTGTATTTTCTCCAATATGTATTCTAAATTGTAAACGAAAAGGAATAGTAAAAGTAGGAACTATAGTCTATTTGAGACATATACTGTGTACACAATTTTTTTTTAAACAAAACCTGTATTTTAGTTTTAATACTAATACTACAATGTTATAAATTATGATTTAAAAACATGGTCTCGTTTAGTTTACTAGATGTTAATGGGTTTCTCCTCCCCACTAACCTGCCCTGAAATATTCGTTGGATATATTTTTGCACTTTGCAGCTGTTTTAAATACTTCCTACTAATATACATATATTATTTATGTATAATTAAGTAAATCTAACTTGAATTTTGGTTCATGATAATAGTTATAGCGATCCAAAAACATTTCTTTCAGCTTTAATTTCTGCGAAATTTCGTTATTAAATCCGCAACATTCATTTGTTGGGCTATAGCAGATTCAATGCTCAGCAGGGATAAATCACCACTTCTATCCCTGCTGAGCATTGCTTCTATCCGTACTTTATTAATCAGTATAGGAAAACGGGTTAGTGTAGACGCGCACCGGCAGTAAACGTTCCAGGAAGAAAAGAGGCGGGGAAGGGTCCCGAATAGCTCAATGGTTAGAGCGTCCGCCCGGCAAGCGGAAGACACGGGTTTGAATCCCGTGACTCCCGATCGAATCGACGATGGTTTTTCGTTGACAAAAATGCTTTAGTGATAAATCACTTTGTTTTTTTTTCAATTAGATCCTAGCATAGTAAGTATTTCGTTTTGAATTTGGTGAGATAAATATTTATGAGAACCTTTAGGTTGTGATAATACTTTTTACAAAATATTATCATATTTTATTTTATTTTTCGCATTTTTCAGGGATTCTGTCGATAATTTCGTTTTTCTTTTTTTAGCCGCGAATAAGGTTTAAAACTTCAATTGGTCATCTTCAATTGTTGCATTCTAAAAATGTAAATTGCTACAAAAGCGGAATTCCGCTACGACTGTCAACACTGTCGATGAGAATGGGCTCATTTTATTCAGATGCAATGGATGCATGGATGCATAACTAAAAGTTAGTTAGTTGTACCAAAACATTCATTAGAAATACTGAATCTTCTTTATAAGTTTACAATTATTCGATTCGCAGGTTGCTTGGCGCCCCAACTAGCCTTTGCTCCCCTAGACTTATCGCATACTTTATCTATTGGATAATCGAGAGCTGTCTTTTACAATAACACCATCCATTTTATTTTAATTTTGCTCGCCACACCCTCGGCTCTGAAAGGTGATACACTTACGGACTTTCCAGGACCGCACTTCCCGCTTTTTGCACTTCCTTTCACGGGAGGGATAAGTGTCGACGTGCGTCCTTCGCCCCCCTCGCGCGTTCAGCCAAACACCCAGCGTCGCGACGCGTCCCGAGTGGCATTATTCGCTATGTAAATATACTCTAAGTAATCATATTGCGTTCGCGCCGACGGCCATCTCCCCCCTCCCCCCGTCCGCCTCGCCCCCCGCGAGTCGCGCTAAATCGTACGTGAGAATCATTTTATGGGGATCACACGCCGTCGCGCATCCATCAGCGGCGTATGGCGAGCCTGATAAGGTTTTGTGTTTATCTGCGTGAAAATTGTTATGGGAGGAAACGGCGGAGAGTCGGAAAAAGGATGCCCGCCTGCCACTTTTGGGCAGGGCCTCTTCAACGGGGCTCGATTCCTTACGGTATCTGAGCAGTGCGCAAGAATGATTTTTCGTTTGAAGTTTATATAACATTTGTAGCGTTAACGAAAAAAAAAATCATTCTAGATATTGTAAAAGGAATATGTACGTGTTATGTACATTCATGGTCCATATTTACTGTGTACGAACGTTGAAACCTGCTCTGAAAAAGGTAATATTTTTGGGCTACACATATCAACGATTTTCACTCCATCAAGGGTGAATAGTCCACAGCACATATCTCAGATGCAACAATATATAAAAAACAACATGCCAACGACTGTTGGCATGTGTCTTAACAGCAGATTTAGATCGGGCCAATCCATGATTAGATAGAAACTGGAAACGCTCGTAAAGATATGCCGGGGACTGTAGAGACAAGTTCAAGCAATTCCTTACAAGCAAATACCGGTGAAAAACCTGTCGCGGTTCAGGGAGAACGCGAACGGAGCCTCGTTCCGTTCGGACGGTAAATTGATATGCGTGTGAATATTTAAATGTGAATATTAAAATGTGAATATTACATGTTAATTATTGTCAAGCTTGAACTGTCATATGTTTGACTTAAAATGTCAGTTCTATTCTCATTACCGCACCACTATGTTAAGCCAATGTCATTTTTAGTAAAAAATGTCCAATAACTCCTAAACGGTGCGATTTTGTTCAAATGTATGTTTAACTGATTATTTTTGTATTATACCTAGTAGATCCACTTGAAATCACAAATTTACTAATAAAAT
>JAWQRJ010002366.1:0-13667 GCA_033557515.1 Diorygopyx duplodentatus | reverse complement strand
CTTAATAGGTCCGCTTATTTTTAACGAAACACTTAACTCAAACAGATGTCTCGAACTGCTGCAACAGGAAATTGAAGATGCGTTGGCTGATCTACCAATTCAAGAGGAAAGAACTATTTTCTTTCAGCAGGACGACGCCCCGGCATATAATTCAAAAATTGTTGTTGAATATTTAACAACAAGATATGGAAATCGGTGGATTGTAACCAACGGTCCCATACGATGGGACCGTTGGGGCCATATAAAAAATGTGGTATACGGAATGAGTTGTAACAGTATTAATGATTGCCAGTCTGTAACTATGTTAGTGTTCGTCAATTAATGAATTGTAGAAAGTGTCGAAAAGCGTGTTTAGAAGTAAACGGCCGGTTTTTACTTCTAAACCAAATGTTTAGAAGTAAAAAGCTATATATATGCAGTCTTTTGTTTTGAAAACAAAACATAATTCTTAATCATGGATAGTGTGATGTGGGTTAAAATCTGTGTGGAATTTGATTTTTCTTAACTATGATAGATGATTTCCTCGAACCTTATATCGTTGGAAAGGGAAAAAAAGTTATTTAATAGTGTCTAAATCAACTATAGTTCCCATTTAAAAAAATACAACTTTGGGTCACATCTCGAAACTGGTGTAAGGTAAAAAATATTTTAATTATCTGTCCTACAGAATGTTTTGATATCTACAACTTTTTCTTTCGAAATTTTTTGATACGATAAATAATATGGAAAGTATACGTTTGAAGAAAAGGGTAATTTTCAGATTTTTTAGGATATCTAGGAGGCGATGCATTTTTTGGAAAAACAAAAGAAGGTCTGAACAGCTTAGATAAATACCCCCATATCGTTCCATTTAACCGAATTTGTAACACTTACCGTTTCCAAGATACCAATGGTGAGATCGAATTAGTGACACCCTGTATAATTCAGCTAATAACTGTTCTTCCATTATTACCTCTTCCTTCTTCATCTTCTTCATCTTCTTCGGTCAATGGCAAAGTATTGGTTTTCATTTTCAACACTTACGCTACCGGAATTTATACCGTGTGTCCCAGCTAAGATGAATAAAATCAGTAAAATAGGTATGAAAGAAAATTTGAAAAACGCTCGTATATGGCAACTTTGTTTTAAAAGTAGGCACTTTTGGTACCGGTTATAAAATCGTTGCGTCATCTGCGTAACGGTTGTGACGTCATCGAGTACTTTTTTTAATGGTATCCTAAATTTTTTTTATGGATTGTCATAGAGTCAAATCTGGTAAAACTGTAGAGGCTGTTAGTTTGACCTTGAAAAATGAGTTTTTGCTCATTATAGCTAGCTTGCGGACATTGAGAGCCTTCGTGAACTCAAAGCTGGTAGAAGGTAGAAATAATTTTGACCACACGATGGCGCTGCCAAAGCTAGTCGTCCGATGAAGTGTTTTCATATACACAATTTTATATTTATCATTGCTGGCAAAATTATAAAATCGTACTTTCATTCTATAATATGTATCCGTTGAAATCCGAATAAAATGTGCCGTGTATCTAATGCAAGCTTAATGCATACCAATATGGACGAAATTTAAATCCAATGAAATTGTTTATCAACCCAGAAATGCCCTGGTGTTACTTCTTATGATAACAGAAACTTCTAATCTGTATTATACCTATGTTTCGTATAAACACACCACAATACAAAGGGCACCGCTATTATTCTTTTCGCACCACCATCCCCCCTTTCCCGCCGAAAACCTACGCGCGTGAGGACGTGCAATGATACAATTGTGGAGGGGGAGTACTTCTGGAAATTGCTACTTCCCATTAGAAACTTGTTAGTCGTGCTAGCAGGTGGTTGTGCTCTGTGCAAAAATTGTTTCGTAATTTCTGCAGAAGGTTCTGGTTGAAAGGTAAGTTCTATTATTGCTAAAATTCATCCTATTGTTACTAGAATTATTTGCATCAACGTAAAGAAGTCAGATACAATTGCATAATATTATGTCTAACATTAGTTTAGGTGGGTAAAGAAATCATTTATGGAGGGAAACACGCATTACGTTAGTCTCCCCGTATTGTTTATTTTGTATTGTCATTATGCGTATTGCCAGTATATCATTTCAGAATTTAGTGGTATTAATTAAATGGTTGCCGTTTGACGTGGTTATCAAAGGGTCAACAACAATATAATAGAAAGATTTTAAAATAAAAACTATTTTGCTCTTTCAAAAAGGCACAATTGTGCTCGTTAATCTCCGGACCAAACTTATTGAAGATCCTGATGAAGTTTACCCCCGCTGGTTCCGAAAGTATGTCTCCCAAGGGAGACGGGATTCTTTTAATTCTGCAACGAGTCAATCATTTTTTGATTGAGGTGAAAAAGTAACGGCAGTAGCCAGTTCAACTAATGAAGTATATTGAACAACTTTGTACAGCGGTAACTTATTACTAACGGATAATTAGCACTAACTCCTGACTACCAATGGAACATTTCACTCGTGAACTTCTTCCTCACTCTTCTTTCAACGTATCCAAATTGTGTGTACTTAACTGTACGGGAGTTCTATCCGGTATTAGCCAATCAGCGCGAACTGGCTCGTGACGTCGATATTATAAAACGTCAAAAATAATGAGGGTACAAGGTTAGAAAAAAATTTGGAGCGAATGCATTACTTTCTCTTTATATGAGAGAAAGTAAAAATGACGGGATAGTAAATAATGTACTATGACAAATATTTCGTGTATGGTGCACTGAAGACTGTGCACTAAATTCAAAAGATTTTATGTGTTGGGTTATTTTTACTTTCTCTCATATAAAGAGAAAGTAATGCATTCGCTCCAAAATTTTGACGGTGGGATTTTGATATATCTGGACGAATTATTAACGTCGAAAATGACAAGTTTATTTGGACAAATAAAGTTCATTTTTACTTTCTCTTATAAAGAGAAGGTTCTGAATTTGCCCCAAAATTTTGATGGTGAGATTTTAACATATCTTCTTGACGCATTATGGTGTTCTAAGACTAATGGTACCATTTTTGACCATTGGTCTATCCGCCCGTCTGTGGTCAAACTTGGACCATTTCTAATAATTTTAGATAAACAAGCTTCAAATAAAAGTTGCATGGTTTCAACTCCAGTTTCTTCTTGAAATATTTTCGTATATCTAGGGTGCATCATTTCTTCTAGGCGCTAGGCAATTTGAGTTTTTTAAATGGAACACCCAGTATGTTATTAAATTTTTGGTTCTTTATGGAATTTATGGTCTATTTTATTAACCATACATTGCCAAAATCCTATCGTTTCAGCAAAAAATGTTTGAAATAACAGTCACAGTATTTAGTTCCCCAATAACATAACGCTATTTTCATATATACAGACTCTCCCATTTCTTCTGGAGTCTAGACGCCATGCAACTTCAGTTTTTTAAACTGAACACCTGTGTATTATCGCACAACATATATTTGGCCAAAGTCGCACCGTTCAGCAGTTATTGAACATTTATTACAAAAAATGACATTTGTTTTATATATAAGCCAAGTTGTCTTAAAATTCATTTCAGGAAAAAATGTTTCAAATAAAAGTTATCGTACTTTCACCCCTCTATGATATAACACTATTTCAACTACAGGCTCTCCCATTTCTTCTAGACGCTATGCAGCTGCATTTTTAGAGTTCTTATCGAATTTCTGGTCGATTTTATTAACCATACATTTGCCCAAAGTTGTATCGTTTAGGAGTTGTTTGCCATTTTTGCAAAAAGGCAAAAAAGTTAGCTTAATTAATCAATCCGTTGTGCAACCAAATTTACACATGTCCAAAATTCTAGCAAATTGAATCTGATGTCGCGGATTAGACACATATTTTGGACCAAATGCAATACTTTCACTTTACTTATACCTTTTGTCGTTTATTCTTATAAACCTATGAAAGATATGTGCTATGCGAGTATTGTTTAACAATGAAGCAACCTTGTTAAAAATCGATCGATTTATGTATTGTCTTAAAATTTTAATGGGTAAATAATTGTAATAATTGAATAATATATTGAATATATATTGAAATAGCATTGTCATAGAGGAGCAAAAGTACCGTAGCTTTTGTTTGAAACATTTTTTAAATATTGAGAATACTTTTCTTATTATTAATTTATGAACGATATGTGATATGCGATATTTTTTTAATTTAGAACATCTTGTATATTATTGCATTTTTGGATTCTTTGAATTCTTAATCCAAATCTTAGTAAGTGCTGTAGCACATAAAATTACTAGTTGGCAATTTTCTGAATCCTCCTGAATGACTCATGAACTTATTTTAAATTAGACACCTTATATTTTTTTGCCATCCTACGCAAAAATTGCTGTTCTTTCATTACATTCCCTATACCTAACGTTGGTAGTTCAAGAGCTATAATTAATTTAATTACCTACTCAAATTTTTTTTTAAGATAGCCATGAAATGTGAAAAAAGCATATTCTGCTGCGTTATTGTTTATTATTTATTTAGTTCTTTATCTTTATTTTATTATTTGCTATGAACTTTTCATGCGAAGAGTTAGTGGATATGGTTTTAATTTTAGGAAAATGTAATAGAAATTGCCTTTTGGCAAGCCTGCTTTACAAAGAGACTTATCCAGAAAGGCGTCATCCAAGAAAAGAATCATTTAAAATTCTTATAGAGCGATTTTTAAGAACAGGTCAAATGGATTACGTAAAGTATACTTGTGAGGCAAGTGACCTTAATGAAGAAAATAACTTTAGGATAATTCTGTCAGTTGTGGAAAACCTACTATAGAGTACCACTCACTGAAAATAATATACATTTTCGTATGAAGTTACATTTCTTAAAAATGGAAACGTAAACACAATATGTGTTATTACTCTGATCTAAATCCCTATTTTTTGTGCATTGACCAGCGCAGGCAATATTTCGTACATTTGTTGTAGTTAACTCTTTAGTTAATCTTTTTGGACATAACATTGAAGAAAAAGGGCCTGCTATTGATTCTGTGGTTTTAATTTTGTTTTGATACATGGCCATTTTAAAAAATATTTGAGTTGGTAATTAAATTAATCATATATTGAAAGAACAGCAAATATTGCATAGGATGGCATAAAAAGTGTCGAATTTAAAATAATTAAGATTTTCAGGTTGGAACATTTTAAAAATGGATAGTAATACAAAACACCTGTATAAAAAATTGTTCACACCAAATTAGATATAGTATACCTACATACTGGCTATTAATTATACTAAAAACGCAATCTTATACTTCACGATAGATAATATATTTTTGAAAATATTGGGTTCGCAAGAGAGAATTTTAGGGAAATCGCCAATAGCTCTTTAACAAGTAATTTTCGGTACTATAGGATTTAATAAGATTTGATTAAGAATTCAGAGAAGAATCCAAAAATGTATTTAAAAAATCCATTTAAAAAAATTATGTTGGGTGCTGTTTCGGATAAATGGAACACACAAATGGAAAATATTTTACGGTCGTAGAGTGCTTTGTTAGTAATAACTTTTGATTAATTAAATGTGATGTTTTGCAAAAATGGCAAATGATTCCAAAAAAACTATACGACTTTGGGCAAATAGATGTTTAATAAAATGGAGTATACAGATTCGACAAGGATTCAAAAAATACGATAATACATACGGTGTTCCAAAAGCTGAATTCTCATTGTATGCATCTCATTCTATTTAGAAGAAATGAGACAACCTAAATATATTGAATAATATATCCTAGAGAAGTAAAAAGCACTGTAACTTTTATTTGAAACATTTTTTCCTGAAACGAATTATAAGAAGGCAAGTCCTGAAGGACTTGCTGGAACTTCCTGAATTTCTTCGTCAAATTTCCTCAAATTTCAAGTTTCCGAAGTACCTTACTGTTGTACTTCGAGGAACTCCTCATTTTCGATAAGTTCTGGATTTGTTTATATCTTCCTATGTATATGTATATTTCTATCTCCCTTTGCAAGAAGATTTTTGCCTCGAAAGCAAGTTGAATGGACAATAACTAGGTTAAGGTGTTTTAAAAAAATGCCCATGTTTGATTGCCCAGCATTCAAAAATTAAAAATGTTTAGGTAGAAAAAAGGTATTCTATTGTCAATAAGCAGGTTCGAAAAACAAGAACAGCAACAATGTTTGCAGACAACTAACTGCAAACAAATAATATCTTTAACAAATAATATATCATTTGTACCTGCTTTATGAAAATTTATATTTAGAAATTATTTAAATATTTTATTTAACTGTTATAGTTAGAAATTATTTAGATATTTTACTTACCTGCTTGTAAATTCTTCTAAACCGATAGGTATCATCCGCTAGATAATAAAATACACTCTTTGTGGGGGCCAAGAAAGCTTTGAATAGGATACATACTACAAAATCATAACGAGTGAGAAGTGATAACGTTTAACCTTGACTTTGCAAGTATGTTAGCTTTGGATAAATATATCTTTGATTGAATGTATTACAATGTGCTATATATGATTGTTAACAGAACAAAATACTACCAAAAATATTAATACATTGTATGAGGAACTAAATATAACATTAATAAAATGAACAATGATAAAACTTAAGATACATGTGGGCTTAAAGGTGGGGTTAACATGGGATTATTACATATACACGTATGTTACACTATTACTTTTGAGTTGTCTTATGTGTTAAATTTTATTTAAAAAGTATTCGAAAAAATTAAATCAAAATTGTTGACGAATGCAATACTTCCTCTTCTACCTTAGGTAAGAGAAAGTAGCAAGTTAAACAGTAGATCGGAAAATGAACCGGTTAGTTGACTCAGGGTCGGTTTTAGGATGATAGTCTAGTTTTTATGGAGATGCGATGTTGAATTTATAGCCTAAAGTCTTTAAGGTTTTCTTTAAGTATTTGTTTGTACAACCGAACTTTAAGGTCCGGTTATACAGACAAAGCTTTAGCTGTGTTTAAAATTAAACCAAATCTAAATAATGTTATGAGTTGTACAAAGCTGATTTAATTGTAAACCAGGTTCATACCATGGATTATTTCTGGTTCAACTAAGCAACCAATTTATGAAATTTCAGCTTGATCGTAATATAATCAAAAAGCCTATATTGTTGTTAGTTAAATTTTCAAGCAATTGATATGTTCTTTTTTGTATAATTTCTTCGATATCTGAATATATCAAATCCGCTTGAATTTAGCTTGAATTTAAGAACAGTGACTGCGAAAATCGTGGAAGGCCAAATCATGTTTGAAGACATTATCGGAAATCAGGCGAAAGTAGGAGATAATACGTATTACTAGAACCCCGCTTTGTTGCTTCGATGGGCGATAGGACAATAGCCTTCTTAAATTTGTGTTTTTAAAATTAAAGATGAAAAATTACAAGTTAATTAATTAACAAGTATACTGACAAATTTAATTTTGCAAATTTAGTATTCTCAAAAATGGAGGAGGAAGTAGTTTCACACGAGGAAGAACTGTTCAGCCGTTACCTTGTCAGCTTGAAGTAAGTCTGAATAACCTACGTTTCCTGTACTTTATGTGTTTATGCGCTTTGTATGTGCCTGATTTTAGCAAATCTGATCAGCTGAAGGAACTAATGCAAGAAGTTCATAGAATGGAAAATAATCGAGATGTCACTCGCGCCCCAGCAAGATCGTTCAAGGAAAAGATTATTCCTGAACCATCGTTCTTCGCGTCAAATTTAACTGGCGGGCCAAATGCCAAGTTACCAAACGTATCCAAAAGACTTGAGTTATTGTAAGCCATTTCAATTTTATTTGATTGAAAGATCAGTATTACTATTGTTTTAGAAAGCTCAATTCTGGGGATAAATTGGTTGCTAAGAAGCGAATTAACCCTGGAGACGTACTACTAGTGGAAGAAGCCGCTGTTTTAGCGGTCCATCCCGATCGTCCATTTGCAGTAACTGGTGTTTATCGCTGTCATCATTGCGTAAAAATTATTGATTATTTCGTCACGTATGATTATTTTACTCATTTATTATTCTTTTTGGCCCAAAATTTAAACAAAACTAAAGACTTTTGAAGATGTTCCTGATGGGGATATCGAAAACGCTAGAAAGGATTTAGTATGTTTAAATTACTCTGCTTTAGACGCAACAAATGAAAAACTCCACTTCCATTTCTTTCTAACTCTTATATGCAATAATGCACCAAAAAATCTTCGATTTTGTCTGAATATTTTTGTAACTGGAAGTTTATGTTCAAATGTGTATCTTCATGAATTGCATAGCAATACCATACACAAATCAAAGCTCCAACACAAAAAAAAAATCTAAAAAAAACAACTTCACACCGGCATTCGCTACACTCAACACCAACAAAAAAACACACAAAATTAAAAGTAAAAGAGAGAAAAAGAAGGGTATGGTGTAGTGTAGTATATGAAACCAAATGAAAAAACTGCACGACAATTTACATAGAACAAAGAAATATGTGTGTAATTTACAATTTTTTCTAGAATTTACAAATATTTTATTTATTTTATTTTATTTTATTTAGAAGATAAAATAATTCGTTATGACCTTGCAAAACATGGAGACCCGACAAGAAAACACGTGTGAAAATAATCTATGGTATATTCCTAGAAAATATCTTGTCTTCCCTTTCCCTCTACATGTTTACATGTTTACCATATATTTTTAGCAGGTTGCACCTATTTTTTTTTAAGAAATACTGCTAATCCAATAATATTCCTGTGCTTTGATCAGTCATTGTCAATATTTCACAGAGAACAAATATATGCCTTGTCCATATATGTATATTTGCTTATTATACAGTGGATTGGAAAACGAAATTCGTACCCTACGAATTTGCTTATTTTATCTCTCGATTCTGGGAATTACGGGCTAACAGACACCTGTTTACAATTTCCGAATGTGTTTTTGCAAGTTAGGGATACTAACGGAATTTTATTTCTATCCACGCTAGTCTGCTGACTAATATGGAGAAAAATAAAATGGGGATTATTATTATTTTTGGTCCTAACACTCTTCTTCCAATTTTCGAAAGTTCCAAATGTGAATATGATCTTCGACTCGCGCTCTATACCTAACTTCCGAATGTTTTTAAGGTGCCCTGGGTGCGACATCGTTCTTTTCTGCGGTTACAAATGTCGCTATTACTCTTGGAATGAATATCATAGATGGGAATGTTGCGGCATGCAACGTGGATTCTTCAACGAAAACAACACTCCATATATCGCGATGCGAATGTTGTTCTTCAGTTTGCAATTTGAGGAAAATGCCATATCCAAAAATTATTACAGTAACAAATACAACTATGAGCATTTTATCAATCTCCCATACAAGTACGATGAAAAAGCCAGCATGGAGTTATTTCCAGCTCTAAAGGTACACCTTTATTTTCTATTCTATATTAATATTTGTGTGTTAACATTTTTTAGGAATGTGTTGGTGCAGTACTGTATTTAGCAGAGCACACAGAATTCTTCGAATGGATCCGCCAGTTTTCTAAATATAAAGATAAAACCCAGTTTAAAATGTATTCTGCCATCGGTGGTTTGCTTGTGAAGTACTATTTTAAGTTTCATCAAAATTCGATTAAACTAAAACAGCCATATTTTTATGGTCTACCATATGGCATACAGTACGATTTTATGGCAGATGGGTTATTTCTTTCAACTCAATTTCTAACAAGCAAGTTCCATTCAAATGCGCTGTGGTGGTAAGGAATTTACAATAGTTGTTATGTGTATTCTTACTCGACTGTTTGCAGTTACTATGAAAATTATTTGATTGTTAAGGCTTCTCAAGAAATTTTTCCTGGTGAAAAAATAACTGTTCGATGGAGGGAAGATATACAGGAATGTGACTGTCAAATGTGTTTTTTTAAGGTATGTTAAAATGAAAAAAAAATAAACTAACTGACCATACCCAAATTTAAAAAAAACAATTCTGAAAACACTATCCGGCACATATTCATATTATTTGATGTTTTTTCTTTGATATTTTTTCTCTATAAATACCTTATGATACTCTCAACACTTACTAGTTATAATACTCTCTTTTGAGATCAGAAAATACACACATACATATATACAATTTTAGTTCGTTTAATAGTATTAGATTTACTTCGGGATTTTTATCAGCTATCTATCTACGTCGGCTGTTCTCATACCGGTAGTATTTTTAATATGTTGAATTCTAGGGTAAACTCAACACTTTCATGTGCAAGAGATGCGATGGCCATGTACGACCATCTGATGACAAATATTCCAACATCTACTCAAAGATTAAATATTCGATGTCAATAGATGAGTTTGATGAAAACATTGAGTTCACATGTGAAAGCTGCGAGAAACCCAGCGACTTGGTCGAATACAAAAACTGCTTGATTTATGCTCAGCATAATATTGATATATGTAAGAGGTAGGGATGGGAATAGCTTAAGGTAATTACTTTTGCCATTTTTCAGATCGTAAGCGTCAATCAATTGATTATTTAAAGTATGCTATGGACGAATACAAGAAAATCTTAAGTGTGAACCATATTTATTTTGTATTTATCCTTGGGTTGTTTATAGAATATTACCTTAACAATCCTAAAGGTAAGGAGAAATGCAAGGGCCCCAATTATGCATTATTGTGCCATAATTGAGGTTTTTTTTATCTTATAATAAATCGCTGTTTGTAAATTAACTGCGTTACTATACTTTTTAGAGATAAACGAAGTTGTCGAAAAAGCATGTAGGGCTTTAGCCATAATAGAACTACACTATGAGAGGATGTCCAAAGTTTTCATAAATGCCCAAGTTTTCGTTTTATATCAAATAACTGAGTATTGCAAAAGAAGGAATTCATTGTAAGTAGGCATACGTTTTTTGAATTGTAGGAAGAGTAATTTTAGATTTGAAATTCTCTCATTACATATTTATTTATATAATGCGTTATATAAGTTACATTAGTAAGGCGGAATATCAAACCATTGATACAATTTGTCTTCTGTTCTATCTAGTTCGTATTCTGCACATTTTCGGACTCTGTAAAGAGAAATTAGATCAGATTAGGTCATACAATGTTGTCCCAAAAATCTTGGATTGGCTATCGTGAAATTTTTAAATCATTCATTATTTTTCACGGTATTTGATTATTCCAACCAAGTCTTTTGAGGTATACCATATGCATAGGTGTGTAACAGATACTCACGGTACGTATATATGTCTTCGGCAGCTTAAAATGGGATAATCCTCCTTAAAGCACTGCGTGTTTAAGGCGTTGAAATATAACGTACCTACTTGACTAGAAACAAGACTATCCACGCTGTGCAAACATTTATGGAACTTGTCATCGCAATCGCAACTTAACCTGAAAATACAGAAAATAGTGTATGTTTTACGGTAAAGTGGTCCTTATGGCGGTCAACAGAAGGCTTTTGTCAATAAGAAACGTTGTCATTGGATGATAAAACGAATGTTCATCTTTTAACCGTGGGTGGCTGTGGATTGTAACACGCATATCAATTACTTATTGTTAGTTTCAACTAAGGCAACGTTGGCCAGCGTTGCGTTAGTTTCGGTACGACCCTTATAATAGATTTTCAAATATTTATAGATAAAAATAAAGTTAGTTTAATAGTGCTAATAGTCAATTCTTTACATTGCCAATAGTTTTAATTAAAAAGAAGTTTCAAAATTGTGATTTCGTAATCCAATGGTGCAATGAATACAAAGCATCGTCTTTTTAGAACAGATTTTGTCAGTTCAGTGTTTCTTCGGAATGGAAATCAAACTTTTTGGTCTACATATGTTGTAGGTAATATGGAAAGTGGGCTGAAGCTGACGTATATGCGCAGAACTGAACAAAAATTGAACAGATGAAGATCGTACCTTCTATTTTTGTATCACGCTCGGTAATCATTGTGATAATATGCTTTTATTACAAGTAGTTTATGTTCTTGGGAGAACATTGCAAAATAAAATATATACAAAATCAATCACTGAAATCAAACAATATTTGACATTTGTTGAAATTTGATAATTCAACACTAAGCCACACTAAACATATTGAACTTGTTGGCTGCCAAAAGTCTTTCTCGGAAAGATAAATAAATGTAAATTTCTTTTTTATTAATTTTCTAGTTTGTACATGAAGTATAAGCTGTAGCTGTAATGTTTGGCTTCAAGCTCTGGAGTTTCATTAAGGTTTACTTCACCTAAACCCAACCGTTTTTTTAAATATTTGGAATTATGTGGAAATGTAGTAATAATGTTAATAATTTAAAAGCAGAACATGTATTATACCTTTTTACATCAAATTCGCCCTGAAGTGTACTAATTGATTACATTTCTTGTCAAACTGGCGAAAAAAATCCTAAAGTGTACAGGCTGTCGAAAAATTAAGTCTAAATAATGACGAGTTTTAAACAATAATGACTTGTTTGATTTAAATGGAACACCCTGTATTTTATGTTAAGAATAGACGTAAAATTTAATTAGTACGCCTCCCTATACCTAATTTTTCACATTTTGACGAAAAACGCATATTTTTCAGAATACAAACTGATTTTAACAAATATTAATATTTATTAGGTCACCTATGATATTTTGGCAAGGCGTTCTATTATTTATCAGTCATTTATGTTTAAGTCAAAAGTGTTTCTATGCCAATCATCTTTTAGTGGTAGTGTTAGATTTTGGTTTTTGTACTTTTCATTCAAAATGAATATTTATCCAAAAGAAGAATGGATCGATTTGGTGTTTATTCTTGGAGAATGTCTGCAAAACTGCTTACTGTCATCACGGATTTATGCTCAAAGATTTCCTAACTCAAATCATCCAAATAAAGCCGTTTTCAAAAGACTGTTAGCTCAATTTAGACAAAGTCGAAGTGTGCAGCGCGCAAAATTCACGAAAAGGAATCGTGTGACAGGAAACGAGGAAATTGAATTTGCGTTGATTGCCTGTGTCATCGAAAATCCCCATACAGGTCAAAACCAAATTGTGCCATCATTAATACCAACATTACATTATAATACCAACATTAACCAAGGAAGTGTCTCAAGAATTATTCGAAAACATAATTACCAGCCGTATAAAATCCAGCTTCACCAAGAACTTTCTGAAAACGATTTTGTGAAATGAGTTGAATTTTGTATGTAGATGTCACAGACAAAGTTGCAGAAAATGAAAACTTGTTAAATTTTGTCTTCTGTTTAATGATGAATGCATATTTCACAACAATGGATCCGTTAACAGACATAATTTTCATTACTAATCTAATTCCAATCCGCATCAATCTAGAATAATTAATAATCAGCACAGATGGACAGTGAATGTATGAGGTGGAATAATGGGAGAATAAGGGAGTAATTGGTCCTTATTTTATCCAACACCATTTAATTGGAATATTGTTTTTGAATTTTTTGATAAATCAATTTCCAATCTCATTAGAAGAAATCCGGAGTAGTTATGTCCGGTGATTTTGGTGGCTACTTTTTGTATCCACTTCTTCCTATCCGCCGATTTTCAAAATACACATTTAAAAATGCTCGGACCCCACGATGGAAGAGAGAGGAGCTCCATACAATTGCAGCCACATCGATCTCCTTATCTCTAAGGGGGACATTCCCTTATCTCTAAGGGGACATTCCCTTAAAGATAAAAGATCTCTAAGGGAACATTCCCTTATCTCTAACGGACCTTCC
>JAWQRJ010002365.1:0-13672 GCA_033557515.1 Diorygopyx duplodentatus | reverse complement strand
TTCTTTAGAAATTAATTATTAAACTTGTTCATCCCAATAATATCGTCTAAAAACAGCACTTTTATACTTATTTCTTTTAATAAAACAATAAAGTAATGTCGTATAATTTTGAACCTTTTACACGTTATAGAAAATTGATTCATCTATTCACCAGTTTTTGTTTTATTTAAAATAGTGTACAATTTTTTTTTTAATTTGCTTTCAAAGCCAGGGGTCAATACTTTTGACGGCGATAATAGTGAGTAGTTTACATTATTTTCATATCAAAAACAAAGTTCCCATCAGTGTTCGCTTATGTTCGTATATAAATATACTATATGTATATCTCTTTATTCCTTCGCATTTTCTTAATGTGGGAAAAATTGATGTTCGTATCTAATATATTGTCTAGAGTCTGTTTAGAGAACACAAAATAAATGATTGCAAAACAGTTACCTGCGCTAACTCTACTTTGACAAAGCAACGATGTCCCCGATGTCGGTGAAGCTTTTTGGACTTGGGAGATGCCTCCTTTATGTTTGACAACGACCTGCTGTTGACCGGCTAAAACCGACGATTGCAAAGGAACCACTTTCTGCTTCAAGCTCTGCAGTATTTGTTGTTGTTGGGTCGGAGTCAGCGCCGCTTGTTGAACGCGTATCTGCTGCAATCCCGTTTCCGACGTTCTGCTGGTGATCGGCGTGCTGACCTGTATCTGTTGGCTGTTGACAGAGTTCTGCGCAATCGTAATGGTCTGCGCGGAATTTGTAGACGGTTGCTGATTCAGTTTTTGAGTTACGTTCCTTATCAACGCGACATTTTTAAACTGTTGCGTTTGACCTAACGTTTGCAATATCTGTTGCTGTACGGAAATGGATACCTTGGTTTGCACCTTAGGTTCATTCTTCTCGTTCACCTCTAACTTGATCGGCTGCGCACTTATTTTCTGCTGCGAAGTCTTTGAGGTATTCTCCGTTTTACAATTGGTAGGGATAATTAAGGATTTTCCCTGAGTGGGCGTCGAGATAATTTTAACCAAACTTTTTTGTTTCGCGCTCGGAGTTTGCATAATCGTCTGTAAGGCATCGTTTATCTCTTTTTCTTCTTGCTTAGAAATTTTCGCGGGCGATGGTGTTCGGACTTCGTTGGTGTCTAATTTGGCTAATTTGTTTAATTGAGGTAGTAGAAGTGACGTCCCTGGTGAGACATTTGAAGTGCTAGGTTCGGGTGAGTTGGTGTTAGAGGCTAACTTGGTTTTCTGCGGTTTTTGTTTGTCTGCGGTGGGCGATGGCGATTCTTTTTTAATCCGCTCCGTCCGCACCTTCGTCTTGCTAGGCGTTTTGCTTTTGTTTATTTTCTTTGGAGTTTTCCCCGTATTTTGATACTGTTGGTGGATCCTTTCGAAATCCTCTTCCGAACGATTTCTGTGCAGGTAAATCCAAATCTTCCTCTTTGGATCGTATTTTACGCAAGGATCAAACTGTGTGTGCATTCGATCTAGAGCACCGCTCACTACAGACTGTAAAACGTTATCAGGCGCTGTCGGAGAGATATACTGAGAAGATTTTAATAATTCGCATATATCCGCTCTAGTTCCTTCTCCGTTTGGTAAGCGTGCCGTTGCGTCCCTCACTAACGATAGAATTGTTACGAAATTTGGTCGATCCGCACTAAGCATTGTGTGTCCTCTAGCTTTTGAACTACCGGCTCCGGCACTGTAGATTCCTTTTAAAGGACCGACAACGCTCTCGTATCCGTTACATCGAAAAGTGAAAGCTTTATGCGGGTTATCGTATCTCCTACGCTCTTGATCTCGATAAGTTCTGATCTCCTCAGGATCTGCTCGTCGTACGCTCCAATTCGTGGGGTATCTAGGTGGGGGCGGCGTTTGCGATCTATCGGAAACTTCTATCTCGTCTTTTTCTTCTTTTATAGCGTGCTTCGTTTCATTTCTATGGTCCAACCAGTACTTGGCTAAGGTGGATAACGAGGTGTCGGAATCGCGACCGGCGCCAATCCATTGATAGACGTTCAGTTGCGATTTGTATTCGATGTACGGCACGAAATCGGTCGGAAGTTCCGAGGAGTTTCCGCTTAAAAAATCCACAGCTGATTTTAATAGTTGTATCCAGTTATCGGCCGAACTGTACCAATCGTTTAATGTGCTAATAGGATTCTCTTGCCACTGTTTTAAGCGTTCTTCTAAGGTGTTGTAATCCATTCTATGTTCTGATGTGGAGCATATTAAGTCTCGAATTACCGACAAAAAATTAGTGTGTGTTTTTTGCATTAATTCCGCTCTATTTGTTTCTAGGATATCTATGCAATCGTCTTCGAAATCAATCGGTAAGTTCATCATTCCAATTGCGTCTAAATCGGAAAAGGTTGCTGGCATAATTTTTCCGTACGGTGTATACGGACTCTTTAAACTATTTAAAATGGGACTAGAAGCTTTTTCGGGTGAACGAATTGGGGTTAGTGTTTTAAAATGATTTTCTTGAACAGGAGACGATTTTTTAGGTTGACGTTTAAATAAGTTTCTCTCTAATAAGGAATCTGAATCAGATTCGATTTCCGAATGCGAACTTAAACCGAAAAATGGATTTGATTTTGTAATGATTTCAGGACTTTGCGGCGGTGGGGGTTGGGGAATTTTCTTAACTTTTTTCCTACTCTTAATTTTCTTCTCCATCCGTCGTTTGACGGTGGCAACGGGCGGTTTTTTCATATAAGATAATTTTGTACGGCTAATAACGTCATTAGTCGATAAACCTTTCGTGTTGTATTCGTAAGAAGAGGGTTCGTCTAACTTTTGCCGTTTATGATTTAATAATAATTTTTTGTACACTTCATCGTTTATTAAAAAAGGATTATTATTTGGCGAAATGTGTTTTTCCAAATCTAAGCAGGGTTTCGCGGCCATCGTAGATACTACGACGTTATTCGCAAAATGGGAATTCCTTAGGCTATTCAGTTGGCGTTTTTGTTTTCGGGACACAGGTATCGGTGGACCGTCCGGATAGTTGTCGTCGGAAGAAAAACCCGTTTCGTCCATTTTCGATTTAATAGTGGCGAGTTCTTGAAAGTACCGCACTTTTGTTCTATACGAAATCGAACTCACGTAAGATGAGATATTCGCACCTGTCCGTTCGACTAACCGCGGTTCGACGCCCGGGGGTAACGCACTAACGGCACTTAATAAATTACGTCGAGATTCCAAAACGTCACTTTTTAACTGTTCACGATACTTTCTATAACGTTGCTTGGTCTCCTTACGTTCCGCCTTACGTATCATATACCGCATTTTCGACATTTCGGGCCTGTAGTGGCCGGCCTTTAGACGTTCGTGAAACTCTAATAAAGGACTAGTGAATCGGAACACGTCACCGCTCAAAAGTCTTTGTAGCGTTACATACTTTTCGTGCTCGTCGTCTTCCGGAAATGTCGGTAATAACCTACTCAATTGTTGTCTGCTGTTGTCCGTCAGGGAATTCCACGCGTGGGAGGAAAAAAACTCATCAAAGATTTCCTTCTGGCGACACAAGGCTTCGGGTAGTTGCAATCGTACGCCGCAAGCTTGTACAGCTTCGAACCTCTCATCGTCTGAACTGTCCGATGTGGTGCTCTCCGATGTCGTGTACTCTGATGAACTGTCACTATTCATTTCCTTATAACTAATCAAAAGTCAATTGGTCGGTGTTACTGGCGTGCGTGACCTCTATTGTCAAATGTTTTCTTTACTTTTAAATTGCATTTGTTTCTTATAATCCTTCATTTGTTTCCCATTTCAGTGTGCAATATTTAACGAACGCGGCGAAGGTCACCTTACGCATATGTTTATATTGAGAACCAGAGCATCACATAGCGTTTATACCGTCAAAATGCTCATATTGAGTGTATTTGCCGGAGATCGCTATATCAATAAACAATCGCGTTTAAATGAAATAGGCGGGGGAGGGGGTCGTGTGGACATTATTTTGGTCTAATTTTAACAGACCTGTATTTTGTAATCGAGTATTGTCCGGAAAAAATACGGCCGCACTCACTACAAACTGGTATCGTTGAGGCACGCCTGCATTGCAGATATACCAGAACAACGCATACACAGAGGCAGTTTTGGTAGTGGTGGGCAATGAAACCATTTTGAGCGAAGCCATCAATACTCTAGAACGGGAATAGAATCGAATAAGGCGGTTTTTGGTACATATTTCTGTTGTTTATATCGAGTTAATACATATGTCATGTGTGTGCAAACATTTTCCTGCCAAAATAGCCCGTAAATATGACGTGAGTCCCAGAAAATAATATTACCCGCATCACCAAGTTTGAAACGGTATAGGGACTTTTGGCTCGGCTCGGTTGGTGTTTTGTATTGATCTCGTGTGGTCATGCGCCGTGTCAGTCAGTCATCAAGATGGCGCTTAACCTAACGGTTAAGGTACATCCTGTCGTCCTATTTCAAATTGTGGACGCATACGAACGAAGAAATGCTGATTCCCAACGAGTTATCGGTACATTACTTGGTGAGTAATTTTATATGTTTATCGTTATTTTTTCCTGTTTTTTTTTCGAAAACATGTCAACATGTGTTTCTTTAACCTCAACTAATGATAGAAAGAACCTTACGAATGCTTATGTGACTCATTCAACATAAAAGGACAGCCAAAAATGTTAAATTCCTACACTTACAGTGACTAGTATGGTAAAAAATAGTGGGTAGATGTTATTAACTCCTAATCTACTTTGCAAGAATCAACATAGAGAATACAGGGATACACTGCTATCACTATAATACTTTCCATGGATTTGTTACCTACGATTTTGATGATATGCACTTGTAAAATAACGATAAACAAAGAACACTCAAAATACAAAATTTAATAAAAATAAAGAAATATGAAAATTTAATATACAATAATTGTAAGTTAATGACATCATTAGCTTCATGTAAGCTAAAGACATTGTACCTGATATCATCCGTCCAAGCCCGGTGATTATGCTCCAACAGTTACGATGAAATCTGCTTAAAGTACTTATATTTTACAACTACCGTCTTCGTTTATAATGCCCGAAGGAACGAATTTAATATAAAATTGCCGAAAAACTTTTACACCCCCGCATTATCAGTCTAATGGTCAATATTTTCACCTGTTAGGAAAAGTGAAATGATAAGTTTGTTAATCAGGAAGAGAAAGTGGAAATAACCATTACGCATGGACGTTGACAATTTTTAAATGAATTACTTGCTTTCAGGTTTTTTGAAAGGCTTTGTATAAAGCATAGACCAGATTAAATTAAACAAACTATATATTCAATAAATTTAACATATTCACTACCTACGATTTTTTCATCTCACGTTTTCTAATGATTGTCTGAAATATGTAGGATTGAATTTGTTGGGTGAGAAAATCATATTTACCTAATTTCAGTGATTCGTTTTTATAGTTTTACAGAGAGTTCTTTTTAACACATTTTTTTTTGTCTGAACATTCTTTTTGGAGTTAATTTTCAATCAATTCTTTTCAACTTGTTATTACTTTGGTTTTAAGAAAATTGTTTGTGTTTTACTATGAAAATGTCAAAGCGAGTTTGTGTTAATCATCCTGACAAATTTTGTTACATATGTGGTGGTTATACTATAGAAAAACAAAGACGGAAGATTACTGAATCGGTTAAAGTAATGCATCTAAATTATTTTGACATAGAACCACAAAATCGTAAGCAAACTTGGGTTCCTCATTCAGTTTGCAATACTTGCGTTTCTTCATTGTCTTCGTGGCCTAAAAATTCTAAGAGTATGCCTTTTTCTACCCCGATGATTTGGTGAGAACCTCAACCACATGAGGATTGTTACATTTGCTTGCGCAAAATGTTTAGGGCTTAAAACTGTTTAGGGTTTGAAAAGTGTTATATTAACAATGGAAATAAATGTATTGCTCATTCTGTACATTTGAAAGTGACTTATGATAATTTAGCAACGTTACTCAAGTGTATCAAATATGAAGAGCATAAGTGGATCATTTATGGAGATTTAAAAGTAAGCTCCATGATTTTATATCAACAGTTCGGATACACAAAAATTCCTGAACAAAATATGCTTTTTGTGCACATGGAATAGTGCTCGAAAGATTTGACACCTGGATCATTGAATGTTGCCCATCCTCCTTTAGTCCCTCCTCCTAAAGTCTTATTACCTCCTCTACATATCAAGTTGGGGTTAATGAAATACATAGTTTATAAAGGCCCTAAATGAAAATTGAGAGTGTTTCAAGTACATAGCTAACAAATTTCCCCGAATAAGTAATGCAAAGGTCAGGGAAGGTATTTTCGTCGGTCCCGATATCAGACAACTAATGAAGGACATAAATTTTGAAAAACAATGACCCACTGAGGAGAATGCTTGGGTAGGATTCAAAAGTGTTGTTAATGGCTTTCTAAGATTTCATCCAAGAAAAGGGAATCTGGGGAAAGGATATCTAGAATATAATTCCTGTAGTCGCTTTTCGTACAACTCAATTAAACGTTTGAAGTATTAAACTTCAATCTGAGAATGTTTTTACCGTTCTCAGATTCTTGCGCGTAGATTTTTTCAATCTTGTGGCATTCTAATAACACCACCAGTATTTAAAACAAAAATTGATTGGATGAGACAATAAATCTTCTTCAAAAAATATAATTTCTTACTTCAAATTTGTAACGCTTTATATTAGATCATAAATTTATAACTACAACAAATCAATATCATGCAGACTTCAAAAGCTTCATTTTACAATAAAAGTTATTTTCTAAAGATGCTAGTATTTTAGAAGTTTGCAGTTTGCATTTAAAATGACATATTTTTCAGAATTTTACCATTCTGAATTGAAAATATATCTGTAAAATTATTTTATATTCCAACAATTTTTTATACAACAAAAATGTCAAAAGAATGCTAATAAATGGGGAGTTCAATGCAGAAAGAATTGTACATAAGTGAGCTCTCCTTATTTACCTTTTGATCTGTGTGTTTAGGGTGGGAAATGTGTAAAATAATATTTTAATGTGTTTTTTAAACAAACAAGTATGATGTCTCTATTTTTGTAAGCTTTTGTGCTTTGCAAAACTTAGAAAATTGCGAGAGAGAAAATGGTCTGCGTCAATAATATATCCGTTTTCTCCAACACCACAAATGTTTCTCATATAGATGATTTCTTTATTATGCAATGGAACTTCTGTAGTTAGAAATTATTCACGTAGGAATGTAAGCTTAAGCTTTTCACATATGGATACTTTTAGTGCTAATTTAATAGTAGTTCTATAGAATTTTCTTTTGAAAACTGTTTTTTTTACATTATACATACAGAGTTATTCTAGATTATTATACGTATAGTAGTCTAAAATCAAAATGGAGTAAATAGTTTCAATAAATTGTGTTCAGAAACTCTGAAAATGTTTTTTCTAAAATATGTACGAAGCCTTTTTTTGTTGATTTACTTCAATTGCAATATACAATTTAAAGAACTCAGACTTTCTTACCAAAAAATGCGCTTGTCTTGTTTTGATTGGATGTGCTGTTTGCTAGTAAAATTTAAGTTTTAAGTAATTGTTTCATGTGGGACCACCTGGAGCATTCAGGCAAATAAATATTGAAGTTGTTGACATAAACATCATTTTAATTTCTCTTGCAGAGCCTCACTAAACAGAGAAGTTGGGGTAAATGACCTTTTTTTTTGTTGATTTACTACGTTTCCAAGCTATCTAACACGATTGTCAAAGATCCTTTCCAAGGTTTTAAAATTTTGAATGATGCCTTGGTCTAGTGGATGACAAGAAGCGGTGGTGTTGGGAGGCAGAAAATCTATCTTTATGTTATTTAATTTTAAGTGACGTGGCTGAGACGCTGCATTATCTAAGAAAAGCAATACTTTACGATTTTCGCGTTGCATTTTGGCATTTTGGCAATAAAAACGCTGTCATTATATCGCTTGTCGTCCACGAATTTTCATTTGATCTCCACAACACAGGTAACATTTTCAAATTAATTTTTCCAAAAGAACGAGGTCTGGCAGCCTTACCGATGACAAGAAGTTTCTCAGAATCTCCGGGATGTTACCGCAACAGAAAATAGTTAACCTTTCTTTAGCCATTTTACCACCAGTAGATTTTCACCTTGAAATGCAAATGCTTTTTGAAAAACCAACCAGAAGATGCACTAAACTTGAACTGTTCTGCAACTTCTTTCAGTTTAGATCATAAGAGTTCCTGATATTGGAATATTTTTGCTTTTGCTTGTACAAACCAAGTTACAGCTATAACAAATAAATATATGAACCTTCAATTTTAAAACAAGAAACATAAAAACCGAAAATGTTTACATTTTACTTTTTTTTATTAAATATTGTGTGTATATGATAATAAAGACAAGATTATTATCAGTTTCTTGTATAAAAGAGTTGTAATTTTGCAGGTACGTCTGATAAAGGTATTGTAGAAGTAACAAATTGCTTTTGTGTACCGCACAAAGAATATGATGATCAAGTCGAGGCAGAACTCAGTTACGCCATGGACGTGTACGAATTGAATCGCAAAGTTAACTCCAGTGAAAACATCGTCGGATGGTGGGCAACGGGCCACGAGGTGACCAATCACAGTTCGGTCATCCACGAGTACTACTCGAGGGAATGCAACAACCCGGTGCACGTGACGCTCGACACGAGCCTGCAGGGGGCGAGGATGGGGCTGAAGGCGTACGTTTGCGTGCCGCTGGGCGTCCCGGGCGGGAAGCAGGGGTGCATGTTCACGCCGGTCGCGGTCGAGATGACCTGCTACGATCCGGAGGTCTTCGGGCTGCAACTGTGCCAGAAGACGATAGGCGTCGGCAACGTGAGGGCCCGCACGGTTCACCCGATGTCCGACCTCGCCCAGGTCTCCGAGGCGGGCTCCAAGCTGGCCGTGCTGCTCGAACAGGTGCTGGCGTACGTGGAGGACGTTTTGGCGAACCGCGCGCCCGCGAACAACGCGGTCGGGCGGTCTCTGCTGGACTTAGTGAACTCTGTGCCGCATATGAGCAACGAGCAGTTCTCGGAAATGTTCAATAGCAACGTTAAAGATTTGTTAATGGTTATTTCGCTCTCGCAATTATTGAAAACGCAATTACAATTGAACGAGAAACTTACGTTATTGACTTCTATGTAAGGATCCTTAACGATAAGTAAAGTTGTATATCGGTATAAGCGTAATCTGAGTCTGTATATTTTTATTTGCTTGATGATTCGGAAAATAAAATATTTTAAAATTTTTATTATTGTATTTTTTTTATATTGTGCTCCACATTTTTACCTAATCGCATACGAAAAACTAGATTATTTGCAGGTACCCGCTTATGTTGTCAAGAAGATTTCTATTGTTGAATAGATATCTTCTTGACAACATAAAACCTTAATAAATCTTCTTGACAATATTTTTTTTTTCAAAATAACTACATACTTACAAAAAATTGATTTTGTATATAATTTGTTTTATAAGTATTTTTAGCCTTATACAGGTGGTCCAGTAGTGTGTGGAGGGACTGTGAAGAGTTATCCTTTTTGATCGGTTTGTTTAAAATATAATGACTGAAGTTAACTGATTTTCTCAATATCCTGTACCAGCTTTTGTATTTTATTATTTCCCGTTTTGGAAATCAATACTTTTAGAAAATACTGTGAACCCTAAAATTTTCGATTGTAGGATATAAATCTCTAATTTGATAACAAAAAGTATTTCCAAAATATTGAATACTTTATTCATATAGTAAATATAAACTTAATATAAATTGCAAAATTCGAAATAAAATAAAATTCTATATTATAATAAGCAAAAACCATTATCCATCCATTTCTTCACCTTCTGAATTCTCTGATACAAACAACAGATTCTTTAAGGAACTGTACAAGCTTTCTTCGCTTTCTTGACGTTTTAACATCCTTTCTATAATCACTTGACCGCTCTCAGTTTTCTCATCTATATCTTCCCTGTCGTCTTCATCATCTGTATCTATAACGTCATATGTCGTAGCGTGCTCTTTATTAAGCACTAACATGGTAGGATATTCGATAATAATTTTTCCTTTTAAATTTTCCTTAACGGACAGATTCAAATCTAACTCATAATATTTATTCCCCGGTTTCTGTTCGGCTCTTAAGTATATCTTTATAGAATTCATCCCAATTGATTGATAATACTGCAATTTTTCTTGTAAAATCAAGCTATCTTGTTTAACAAAGTACTTTTGTAAAATGTTAGATAATTTTTCTGTTTCACGTACTTTCTCATCTACCAATTTGAGGTTTTCAGAGTTTGAAAATATCCAATCAATTCTCCAGAATATTGTATCTTTAGCATAGTTCAGGCGTGTAGTGTTTTGCTTATGGCGTACAAAATTTGGTGGTAAGAATTTTAAAGTTGTGTGACGTCTATCTACACCCTTTTTCAACTTATACAAATGCTAAAAGTTATAAATTAAACGTCATATGTATACAATTACTGAACTTATTTACTATTTTATATTTAGTTGTAAATAAAATAGCATACTTACAATTGGTAGCACCATTGTTCTTTGTAGAAACCTTCGTGTTTTATCTCTTTTATAAGTTTCTAAAGATCTGCTGATTTCTTCTAATAAGCGATAATCATTTGACAGATCTAGATCAGTAAACTTATTTAGCGGGATAAATTTTGTTCGATCTCGAGCCCCGTCGCATTCTAGTTCTTTTTTGTGTATTGTAGCGCAGCGCAAACAACAGGTTTTCACTTCGCATCTCGGACAAGTATATTTTGCTTCTTTTACGGTACACACCTCGCACTTACCTAATCTATTTAAACAGTTGAAAAAAGAAAATGTCCTATTCAGAATGAGAGCAAAAAGCAGGTTTAGTTACCTTTGTTCAGGGACATGTGTAGAGGTAGAAGGAAGTGGCTGTACACTGTAAAAAATATACATCAAACCAAAAGGTTTTATTATTTATTAACTTACTCCTCGTTTTTTGTATGATGTACTTCAGTAGATGTCTGTTGATCTAGTTCCATATTTCATGTGATCTAAGTTTTACTCATTACATTTTAAACTACGATTTGAATTTGACAATCACTTTGATTATTTGACATTTCGCACGTGGTGAAATGTCAAAAAGCTAGAAATAGCAAGATTCAAAAAACCCTGTAATTTCCTTGTTATAAAATAATAAGAATCAATTCTAGATTTAGGACACAAAAGAATTAAAATGAATATTAGTAGCTATATAATTATTTTATTCCTTTTGAGATTATATTATACGTATCTCTTGAACGTTATTAAACATAACCATCATGACATTTAATTTTGAAGATTGGCCAACCTGCCCATTGTTTCCCAGCGAACTTTTAGGTTATGTTAACGTAGAAAGTCAGTGGTTTCTTGAGAAAATGGGTGATAGTATGAGCGATCGAGGGAAGTTTTACGGTAAAAAACGTTATCCGAATCACAGGGTAAGACCGCTGCGTCTATTAGAAGCATGCAAATAATTTTCGTTTTAAAGCAATCGGAAAATAACGCGTTTGGTAGCAGATGTTTTAACAGCAAGAGTGTATACAAGTCCGACAAGGAGTTTTCTAAGGATGCCGAGAAAGTAGATAGTAAGCAAAAGAGTATTAAGCAGCCAACGATACTCCTAAAGGCTCCGGAACGCACGGAGGAGCGTTCGGCGTCGCCTAAACAAAAAGAATGCGATGCATCGCAGATTACGATTGTTACTAATATTGCACACGAACGTATGTTATTAAAATTGTATGCATCGAATAGGTTGGTATTTAATACATTTTTAGATGCCCCACAACCAACAATAAAACACATGACAAAAAGTGTAAAACTGTTGGAAGACGGAAACATTTATACAGAGAACATCCAGGATTACCTTTTAGAAAATAACGATTTTTTAGTTGTCGGTTTTGTTGGTGGTCAGGGTGTCGGCAAGTCCACAATTTTAAATTTGCTAACAACCGACAAAGTCACAGAGGAGTTTAAACAATCTATTTTTCAAATCCCCACACCTGACGACGATAACTTAGACAACATCAAAATTCTAACTGAAGATTTCGCAAGCTTTAAACTCGCCAGCGGAGACCACAAAGACAAATTTAAAGAGATATTCAGACAGCAACAGGCCGAACAGGCTGATGGGAATTTGAACGCCACGTACGGCCTCGACATGTATATCACCAAAAACAGAATGATGCTGTTAGATTGTCAAGCTGTAATGTCCTCCTCCATTCTCGATGAACTGATGCGATGTGAAAACAAGAGGGCAAATGTAATCAGCGAATTTCTGCCACTTGAAAACAGCGGAGAAATACAGGGTTTGCAGCTGATTGCCTTCTTAATGTCTGTATGTCATGTTTTGGTTGCAGTCAGCGATTGGTTTTTCGATAGCAACTTTGTAAGGTATGTGTGAAATTATGTATTTTGATTAAATTTTTGAAATATTTAGAACGATTTTTGTAAAGATACAGATACATTTACGTTGGAGGATACAGAATATACAGGTGTATTAGAAATAAGCAGTAACCTTTTGGGATGTTATAAATTTGTAATACAATAAAGTAGTGAAGAATAAGAATATAAAAAATGATCAAAATGGTATCCGGAGATTTGATACTATTCTTAGGGGTTAAAAAAATAAATAATTGCAAATAAATTAAAAATATCCAGCCTTTGATAAATTTTCAGTGGTTTTCTAAGCTATTTTTAATTTACTTAATTTGCACAAGTAGATTTGGGAAAGGGCACAACAGTTAAGAGAACAAGGTAAAGAAACAAAAATGGGATACCAGAGGTTGAAAGTAGATGGTGAATTGTACACATGGAGCCAGAAAATAAGAGAACGCAAAATTTTACTAAAGAAAACACTTACAAAAGTAAAGATAAAAACCGGAAAGACGAACTAGGAAAACGAATGAAGGAGCAAACGAAGAAAGTGAACAGGCGTAATGAGACAAAAGGGGCAAGAGAAATGGACAAGGAATGTGACGAGACGAAACAAAATAATAAACATAGCGAGACAAGAGAGAATGGGTGACTTGATAGCGAATGTGAACACAACAAGAGACATGAAGGAAGAAGAAGGGGGAAAGGAGGAGAGGAGGAATGTGGATAGAGGAGGAAAAATAGAGAAAAGGGGACAAAAGGAGCATATGTGGAAAGGAGAAGGAATTGGAACGGGAATTTGTGGAGGCAAGATTGAAAATCCTAGCAAAAACTGAAACAAGAAAAGAACAGGGTAGCATTGAACTGGAAGAGGGACATATATTAATATACAGCGGAGTGGATAAAAGCAAGAGAGCAGCAGCAGGAGTAGGGTGCATAATACACAGGGATCTGGTGGGAAGTATAAAAGAATGGAATGCATGGTCGGAGAGAATATTAACTATAGAATTACAAAAGGAAAATAACAAGAAAATGACAATTGTGGTGATATACGAACCCAACGAGGACGAAAAAGTGGAAGTCAAGGATAAATTCTGGGAAGAATTAACATTAATAAACGAACAGAGTAAGGGTATAAAAATTTGGTTGGGAGATTTCAACGGAAGAGTGGGTCAAAGCGATGTGATGCATGCAGAAAGCGTAGGTAAACATGGAGAAATAGCTCCAAATAATAATGGAAAAAGATTATTAGAATTCTGCCAACTTAACAACCTA
>JAWQRJ010002364.1:0-13674 GCA_033557515.1 Diorygopyx duplodentatus | reverse complement strand
ATAAATATGAGAAATTAATGACTAGTATTAAATTTCTAAATGACAATATGTCTTGAATAAATTTTATATAATTTATTCTGTTATTTCTTCCTTCCAATGAAACGCAAAATTCGTTGAAAATTTTAAACTTTAGGGTACCATTGAAAATAAAATCTAAGATAATGTTTCGGGAATCATCCTATAAGCTAAAAGAAGTCGAAAATTATTGGTGGAAAATGAGATACAAAAAAAGAAATTGAATTTAAGTTTGTGCTGTGTTAAAATTTTTTCGATAACCAACTAAATTTTTCAATTTTTTGTTCTTTTTTTGTGATTTGAAGAGGAGTATTCAAGTCTATATTTTTCACAATATTGAAAGAAGAAATACAAGGTTTCCTAAAGTATACGTGCAGATCTGCTTGATTTCGTGAATGTATATTTATGCCGCAAACAAATTGCACTGGAGCAGCAATCCAGCGCAAATTTTAACGCAAAGTTAATGTTTGAGTATTTCAAACAGGATTTTTTTAGATTCCATTAGGGTTCTTATAGTTTTGTTAAATTGACTCTTTTTTCAGTGCGTGTTTTGATTCCTTTATTAGTTGATTTTTCTCCCCTTCTACTATTTTTCATGTTACTTTTTTGATAATTGTTGCTTTAATATAAAAATCGGTTTTGTAATTGAATACTTATTTCATCTGGTCTAGTATTTTTTTGCACCTATTTGATTTAAATTGGAGTACAAAACTTGTTCGATGATTTATTTCCCGTGATAAGATATCCAACAGACTCTTGTCGTACTGGTAATTTTTTAGTATTGTATTTTTTTTTGAAAATGGGAAAAACTTTCTAAAATAATCCAATTTTTTTTGAACGACTACATTAAAGTTGAGGGATGATTTTTTAAATTTCAAATAAACAAAAATTATAATACTCAGTACCATATCTTCGAAAACGTAGTGCAGGGTGAAGTTTTGTTTGGTTTAGATGGACAGAATCCCTGCGAGACATTTAAAAATGTGAATAAATCCGAAAAAAATCATTTGGTAAAAACACTGGCTTGAAATCAAAAGCAATCCTTCTGAATTTTTGAAATAATCAACAATTAGTCAACAACATTAACAACAACAGCATTTGTGTCAAGTTATTCCTAGTTGAATGAACATCTCTGCTTATAAAAAACGCACACACTACAGAATGTAAAGAAACATTGGATGTTCGTTTGATTAGTATCACAATTTTTCCAATTCGTAATTCCTCAAAAGATAAAATACACGTTTTGCATTTTTAAATATAAGAAAACTATACTTACGCATTACGCATCGATTATTTTTGTCTAGTGTAGATAAACATAGTAATAATGTTTCAGTCTTAAACTCATTAAATAAATGGTATTTTTATAAATATAATTATAGATATTATTATTTTCTGCTGAAATAACTTTTGAAAATAGTGACATACAAAGATGTAATTTATTGAAATGTTTCCCATCCGTATACCAATGAAAAGGCTTGAATTCAAAACAGTTTGACACAAAACATTATTTTTTGTATATACTTTTATCGTTATAAAAATGTCAAATATGTCAAATATGGCAGTCAGAAATCAAACGAAAATTTTGAATTATTACGGGAAATTGGAGATAATTTGGAAAAAAATCCAGTGAAATATCCTTTTTGGTTTCATCGTGGAAGACCAGTTGGAAAAACTGAACGTTGAATGTTATGGTTGTAGCTAAACTATAATAATATAATAATAAAATGCGAAGAATATAGAAATATAAATACACACAACATGGGTTTTTGGGTAGAATGAATGACAGTCTACATGAAAAAGTATGGATGTCAACAAAAAAATTGCATAGCAAGGTTCATTTAATTTTAAAATTAAAATTAATTTGTTTTTAAAAAAAATTATTTCTAAATTTTTTTTTAAAAAATTTTAATTTTTAAAAATTGTTTTTGTGTTTTAAATAAGTCCTTATTTCTTTAATTAGAAAATAAAAAATGTTCTAACAATATTTTTGAGTCTGTCGAGAAATGTAAATAAATAATTAAAAAATAATTTAAAAAACTGTAAAATTATTACTTTAAAAATATATAAAATAAAAATTTTACAGTTTTTTTAATTATTTTTTTATTATTTATTTACATTTGTCGACAGACACAAAAATATTGTTAGAACATTTTTTATTTTCTAATTAAAGAAATAAGGACTTATTTAAAACACAAAGACACTTTCGAACTGTTTTAAAAAAAAATCTTGATAAATGTTCTTTAAAGTGGCAAATACCATTGGTATCTTGGAAATGGTAAGAGCTACAGACTCGGTTAAATGGAACAATATGGGGGCGTTTATCTAAGCTGTTCTTCCAGACCTTCTTATGTTTTTCCAAAAAAATGCATCGCCTACTAGATATGACACTCTCGTTGTGGTTGCCGTCAATTATTTATATTTTACATCGATAATGGCCTTTTCAACTATATTTCTAACTAAATATCTTTATCTAAACTGTTCAGACCTTCTTTTGTTTTTCCAAAAAAATGCACCGCTTACTAGATATCCTGAAAAAAACTGAAAATCGCCATTTTCTTCAAATATGTATATTTTCCATATTATTTGTTGTATTAAAAAATTTCGAGGGAAAAAGTTGTAGATATCAAAACATTCTGTAGGATACATAATAAAAATATTGTCTATCTTTCACCAGTTTTGACTATATTTCTAAGTATATATCTTTATCTAAACTGTTCAGACCTTCGTTTGTTTTTCCAAAAAAAAAATGCATCGCTTACTAGATATCATGAAAAAACTGAAAATCGCCATTTTCTTCAAATATGAATATTTTCCATATTATTTGTTGTATTAAAAAATTTCGAGGTAAAAAGTTGTAGACATTCTGTACAATACATAATAAAAATATTGTCTATCTTGCACCAGTTTCGAGATGTGACCCAAAGTTGTATTTTTTAAACAGAAACCATAGTTGATTTAACATTATTAAATTGCTTGATTTTTTCCCTTTCCAACGATATAAAGGTGCGATGTATTTATCTTTCATAGTTTAGGAAATATGAAGAAAAATCATATTGCACACAGAGTTTAACCCACATCACACTATCCGTGATTAAGAACTATGTTTTGTTTTCAAATCAAAAGACTGCATATCTGGTATTTATTATCTTTTGTGCTTTAGTAGAAATACAGACTTTTCCTAATAAAATTCTTTGGAGTGATGAAGTCGCTTCACAAACAATGGCATTTACAATCGGAATAATTAATTACCATTGTTGGAATAATGAAAATCCGAAAATAGTTCATATCTGATATTTATTATCTTTTGTGCTTTAGTAGATATAAAGAAAAAAGGTTTTTCTGAAAAAACAGTTCTGCTCAAATTTAGTACGTCAATAAATTGCAAAAAATAGGAAACATGGAAGCAACAAACATTGTAACTGTGAATATGGAAGCAATAAATATGGTAACAGTAAACTTGATAACAATAAACATTGCAACAATAAACATGGTAACAATAAACATTGTAAAAATAAGCACGATAACAATAAACCAAAGTTTTCCTACAAAAGATGTTCAATATGGCGGCCGTTTACTTCTAAACATTTGATAACACGCTTTTGGACACTTTTTCTAAAAGCCATTAATGGACGAACACTAACGGAGTTAAAAGCCTGTATGACACTTTGTTGCAAATTATTAATACTATTATAACTCATTCCGTATACCTACCACATTTTTTATATGGCCCCACAGGAAAAAGTCTAGTGGGGACAAATCCGGAGATCTCGCTGGCCATCGTATAGGACCGTTCGTTGCACTACACCGATTTCCATATCTTGTTGCTAAATACTCAGCAACAATTCTTGAACTATGTACCGGGGCACCGTCCCGCTGAAATAAAATAGTTTTCTCCTCTTGAATTGGTAGATCATCCAAGGCATCTTCAATTTCCTGTTGCAGCAGTTCGAGTATCTGTTTGAGTTAAGTGTTCCGTTAAAAATAAACGGATCTATTAAACGTGACTGTCGAACTATTTTCGGATTTTCAATATTCCAACAATGGTAATTAATTATTCCGATTGTAAATGCCATTGTTTGTAAAGCGACTTTCATCACTCCAAAGAATTTTATTAGGAAAAGTCTTTATTTCTACTAAAGCACAAAAGATAATAAATACCAGATATGCAGTCTTTTGTTTTGAAAACAAAACATGGTTTTTAATCATAGCTAGTGTGATGTGGGTTAAAATCTGTGTGGAATATGATTTGTCTTTATATCTCCTAAACTATGAAAGATAAATACCTCGAACCTTATATCGTTGGAAAGGGAAAAAATCAGGTAATTTAATAATGTCAAAATCAACTGTGGTTTCCATTAAAAAAAAATTCAATTTTGGGTCATATCTCGAAACTGGTGCAAGGTATAACATATTTATAAAATCTATCCTATAGATGTCTACAATTTCTTTCCATGAAATTATTTTATACGATAAAATATTACGGAAAATATTCACATTTGAAGAGAATGACTATTTGAAAAGAATGAAATGAAATAAATTGATTTCAAATTTATAGCAAATCAGAAACACATTTTATTATATTTATACAGGTTATTGTCTTAAACAGAAACGGCTGATATTGAATGATTAACTCAATATTCATCGAAATTGTCTAAAATAAAGAAAAATGAAAATATAAAACTAGCCGTAGCCTTTTTGTCTCTGATAAACGATCATAAACACTTCCTTTCCAAGTTTATCTACATATTTATCGCTAATTGTCAATTTGCTTCTATTGAAACTAGCTGTCCACTAGATGTTGTTGACAGTAATAAGAGTTCTCACGATTCTAAGTGAGTACCTACCTCCATCCTGTGCGTCACGTCGTCGTCGGGTGTCTCACATAATCGATCATCGACTTTTACAATATTCGCTTCCGCGACTGTCCGACCGCAAGTTCTTCTCGTGTGATTAATCCGAAAATAATTAGGAATTAAGTAGATTAGCCGGTAAACCGCTCTCATTGAGGACTTATGCGTCAGAGGCACGAAAAGGCAGCCTCATCAATCGGAAAATTATCTCGCATCACATGTCTACTTAGATCGAAGTCGTCTGATGTTCACACTTTAGAACCAGACCGTCCTCGTGGTTGAAGCCAAGTGGGAATTGAGGAAACCTGCAGGCACAAGATATATGACTGTTAATTTCTTAATAACAACCCTTCAGCGGTTTCTAAGTGTGTAATTTACTATCTCTATGCCTGCAACCGTTAAAAAAATCGAATGCACCTGAGTTAATTTTTGTAAGGTGGTCAACACACATGCCCGGACACATCTGCCTTAGCCAACAGGTTTGTGGGTTAATGCCCTTTGTGTCTTCACTTTTTAATTTTCCTGTTTTATAGTATAGACGTCGCGTCCAGTCGCACCTTGAGCACGGTTTATACAATGTGATTAATAATTAAGTTATTTTTGAAAAAGACCAGACAATGAATCTTTTTCATGGCTTGTAATTGTGACGTTCCGAAGCCCGCTATAAAATAGTGTTAGGTAGGGTGTATATTTTTATTTAAAGCTCCCAGTGGACGTTTACGGCACCAGTAGAACTAATTTTACGATCAACCGCCTAGTAATTAAAAGCTATCGGATGCCGATAGCCTACAGGAATTTGACACATCGCGACTGCCTGTAATTTACTTTCAGCGTGGGTAATAAGCGAGCCCACTGTGTGATCCGAAAACTCGCAATTAACATACCTTTAACGATTTTTTTTCGGAGGCTGTTTAATTCCCCGTATTGCTTTACTGAAGTCATTAACGTATCGCTTTTACGTGAAAAGAAACAAGCAAAGAAACACTACAAAATGAGTAACGAAACTGGAAAGCGAAGCACGCAAAAATATTTTAAAACAGAACGAATTAACACCGTAAAAAAGTTTCAGCTGCATCGTTTCAGTCTTTCTCTCTCCCAGAAGTATTTTCCGACGGATTTTTTGATTGTCAAAGCGATCCTTTGACAATATATTCATTTGTTGTAAATTGGGTTGCCTAATCAATTTTGACGTGTTTGTAACTTAGGTTGGTTGATTTCAATTTTTTTTACTGATACTTAAGTGCAGTTTGATTTCCTCCTTCACGCTGTCAGTTGAAAAGGGGAGAACCATCAATTGTTTTCAATTTTTTTTCAATTGTTTTCATCGTGTACATACGTACACGAATCTTTTTCCAAGAGAGTATGTCTTGTTAGAAGTTAATTGAAAACCGTTCTCGCGTACAGCGATTCCCGGAGTCTTGTACTCTTGTAGGTAGTTGTTCAAATTAATAGAACTGCGAAGGAGACGTTGGAAATTTTGCTCCGTAGGTAACATCGGTCGCGCTCAGCCAATTTGTGCGACATCTCAATTTTTCCAATTTTAATGGAATCCGCCTCGTCGCCGCTGTTCAGGATTTATCATTCGTCTTCGTTTAACCGGTCGACCGTCCGGTAGCCGGTCCTATTCGTGGCCGCAGGGCAGTAGTTGCACGCAAATAGATGGGGCGGAGGGGACCGCGCGCGGGGGGCTGCGAGGGGCGCCATTAGCCGACGGATCGGCCGCTGCTACCGTAAGACAAGACTTAATTGTAATTACATGTTACACGAATTCCAGCTCGCCCACTCCGGCTTAATTTATTGGCCGGGTTTGCACTGTCTTGACTATTAGAGCGTTGCCGAGAGTCATGGGAGGCGCACGGGAGCGTTTCTTAATTGCTTCTGAATATTATGGTAATCAATTACTGGCGGACCGGGTCCGGCCCGGTCCGGTTCGGACAAGTCTTCGATTTTTGATCGGATGGAAAAAGATCCCTTTACCTATAAGCAAATGATGGGGATCCTTTTTGTGTTTTCGTTTTTCAGCTGAATCAAGATGGCTTTCAGGGGAGAAAGAGTGCAAATAGTGCAACCTTTAATCACATATTTATTTCCTAGCTCCAATAGAAATACCACAAACAATGCTCCAAAAAGGAATTGCATCGAAAGAACAACTAAAGAAAAATTCAATTGGCATCCCACAAAATGTAAAGATTAATCATAAATAATGAGACATTAACATCGTATCGTTTTTTATTTCCCAAACAATATTTCTTGTTTCTTCCATACTATAATCCTGCACCCGTATGTGATATAACTTTGGAGCGTACACAAGAAGAAACCCATTATCCACCATTAGCATTGCAGCATCATTAAAACTGTTTACTATATACATTAAGTATATACCCTTCGATGCATATTAAATTGCAAAAATTATAATTGGATTAATTACAAGTTAAATAATATTTGCTTCCGATGATTTAACACGCCGCAGGTGCTGCTATGTCATTTTCTTGCTCACCTTTTCTTATCTTTTGCGTTGTCCTGGCGCACTCGCGCCGCATTTATTCCATGCTTCTTTTTATAGCGCGCATCCTTCGTTGTTGCGATTATCCTGCTCAAGATTTACCAATTAGCAAAATACCTAATAAAATAGGTTTATATCATAGAGGAGTGAAACTACTGTAGCTTTTATTTGAAACATTTTTTCCTGAAATGAATTATAAGAGGGCTCGTACTAACCAATGATACTAGATCTGTACAGGATGTGTAATCCCCATAAGCCTTCATAGCACGGACTGTCATGTAGTATGTGTATATTGTCAGTTGAGCGTGTAGTAATATTTGTCAGATATGCAACCAAATACAACAGGTTGTAACATCTGGTGTATAGCTGCCAGGCGTATAAACTTGTACACATACCTGTATAACTAGGGTGATGATCGGTATAAGGTACACTTACAAACATTATTTTTTTGCGAAAAGCCATTTAGAAGGAACAAAAGATATAAAAATTGTTACTGTTTTGCTTATTTTTTTGAATTTATTAAGGTAACATTACGAATTTATAAGCTAAATTTAGAAATCCGACTCAAAAACTGTTTAATTATTGCAAAGTTTTTAATGATTTTAAAACTTCATACATTAAAACTAAAAATAAAATTAGTAAAAATTTAAGGCTCTATTTAGGTAACTTCGGTTAGGAAATCTTTGAGCATAAATCCGCAATACCAGTAATCAGTTTTGCAGACATTCTTCAAGAATAAACACCATATCGATCTGTTCTTCTTTTGGATAAACATTCATTTTGAATGAAAAGAACGAAAACCAAAATCTAACACTACCACTAAAAGATGATTTGCATAGAAACACTTTTGACGTGAACATAAATTATTGATAAATTAATAACGTAATTGTGTTTAGAGTCGGACAATCGTCATTTTGAACATGTATTATAATGTATTTCCACCATTTACTGTTATTTTATTCACAGTTTAAACTAGTGTCTACGTAATATTTAAAATATTGTTAATAACCTGGGGTTTGTAACAAGCAAAGATGGCACACTTTGTGGTTCTGGTATAGCTGATTGATCTTAGGTATCTTAAAATCTATTTATATTTTTAGATACATATGTCAAAACGTCAAAATGTTTAACACGGTTTTTATCAAAACCATACTTTATTGATATCTAACCAACGAAATTGCTTCATATTCATATTGCTTCATTGCTTCATATTCAACACATACATAGAGTTGATGACCCTTTACGGCCCGCACTAGAATTATATTGAAATATTGAAAACTTTTATTCTGTAACAAAGTTGCAACTTGTGAAGAGAAAATCGACTTTTTTTTCTTCGTATGTACCACACATCCTTAGATTTGATTTCTATTATTTCTTTTAGTACCAGCTGTAGCTGCACTCATGTTAAATAACAATCGCTTTTTTTCAGATTGTTAAGATGAATTATTGTCAGTGTAATACAATAAAGTTAGGTTAGCTTAAGTAAGTATTTTTGACTACCCTACGCCAATGTCTTTTTTGCGAAAAATTTCAAATAATTCCTAAATTATTGGATTTTGGGTAAATATACAGGGTGTATCTTAAGTACACTACCAAACTTCAAGGAGTGATTATACGGACAAGTTTAAGCTGAAAAGTTTATATGAAGGTGGGTCCTAAAACGCTTTCTAAAGGAGCACCAAACATTTTTTTCTAAAGGAGCACCAAACACAAAAAGTGAAATTAAGAATACGTTTGCAAGGTGTGGCAAGAAAATTCCCAAGGCTTGCTGAAATATTAATCTAAACTAAATATGAAATATAATATATCCTATGTGCGAACTATGTTCCTTGGAGTAGGAGTCGCCAAAGTAATCGCTAAAACTTAAAGGTTCCTTTGTTAAATTTACATACGACTCGGTTTAGGGCGGTTTTTGAGAAAAATACATTTAAATGCAACCACGCAACTTCCTGCGCATACAGGATGGGGTAGCAACAGATTAGCTCTTTTGGAGTACATCCTAGAACAAAATGTTTCAAACAAAACACTTTTCCTATTTCTATTTATTTTAAGAAAAAAAAAGTTTCAAATAAAAGTTTCATTGTTCAAAATAGAAAAAATATGTTCTAAACTATACCGTGTGTCCCAGGTTAACGTGAATAAAATTAGTAAAGTGGTTATGAAAAACATCTGAAGTAAGGGAACCGCGTTTATCTTCAAAATAATCATTGAATTTAAATCACCCTGCATAATAGTTTGTTTAATAACTATTGCTGATTACCATAGCAATGATATTTTCTTTTTTTTAACATATAGAACATTGTATTACGAGAGGCGTCCGATATTAAAAGTACAGGCCAAAATTACACCAACATTTATATTTTAATTTCTTGTCCAATTTATGATCGATTTTATTAACCATACATTTAGCCAAAACCTACCCTTTTGACACCTATATAAAATAAAGAAATTACTCATTCTAAATTAAAAGATAGTATATTTACATATTGGCTATTAATTACATTAAACAAGATATAAAACGTAAAATTGAATCAATAGAAAATCCAAAAAAAAGGTAATTTCATAATAAAAATTTGAAAATACTCCGCGCATATTATAACACTATAAGATTTTATTTAGCGTTCAGAAAAGAATCCAAGAATGCAATGGTATACGAGGTGTTCCATTTAAAAAACTAAAACTTCTTCATTCGTTTTTTAAATGGAACAGCCTAAATCTCAGTTTTTTAAAGTTCTTATCGAATTTATTGCCGATATTATTAAACGTAGGTATATTGGGCCAAAGTAACACCGTTTAAAAAATGTCAAGGGGATTTGGTGAGAAAAAGTCGTGTGAGTGTTTCACACCAAATATTTTATCTTTAAATGTCCAATAACTCTTAAAGGTTGTGACTTTGGCCAAATATATGTTAAATAAAATAGATCGTAAATTCCATAAGGAACCCAAAAATGCAATAATATACAGGTGTCCCATTAAATAAACTCAAGTTGCATAACGTCTAAAAGAAATGAGACAGCCTGTATATATAAAAATAACATTATGCTGGGACTAAGTACTGTAATTTTTATTAGAATTTTTTTGCTGCAATAGGCTCTAAGAGTGCTTAGATTCACATTGCCGCACCGCTATGTAAGCTAATGTCATTTTTTGTAAAAAAATGTCCAATAATTCCTAAACGGTGCGACTCTGGCTAAATGTATGTTCAATAAAATAGGTTAAATTTCATAGGGAATCAAAAAATGTAATAATATACAGGGCGCTCCAATTTAAAATTTGAAGTTGCATGGCGTATTCAAGAAATGGGACACCTGTGTATATAAAAATACATAGAGAAGAGAGAAAGGCTGAAACCATGCAACTTTTATTTGAAACTTGAAGGATTAGGACTGGTAGATGTCCAGGCCACAAACTATATCTAACGGACGGGCGGACCAATGGTCTCAAAAATGGTACCATTAGTCTTAGAATACCACAATTCATCAAGATTTATCAAAATCTCACCATCAAAGTAATAAACAAAAGTGTCCAATACATTCTAAACGGTACGACTTTGGGACAATGTATGTTGAATAAAATCGACAACAAATTCGACAACGAATTTAATAAACGCCATACAAAGATGGCGCTAGCAGTCCATAAAAATTTCAAATAAATTCTTAGATCGTTAAGCATTTTCATGTATACACATAATCGTGTATCAAAATTCATCCAAGTATGATAGATAATATAAATGTGCTGCACTATTATTTATATGAAATGAATAAAACATTTGTTAAATTTCAGAGTAATATTTAAATTTTCAAAATATTTATAATTATATATATATAAATGTTGAGAATGCAAGAAGAAAAAAATTTTTGTAAGTTTCTGCTCTCAGTCACGTAAAATCTTCCATAATCACTGTCTTCGTACCACTCAATTTTTTGCAATAATTGCAACGACATCATCCTTCTTGAATGCCTGAAAAATTAAATTCGCAAATTCAGCCGTCTGGGATTGCGAAGACCATTCTTCTTGTATGTACAGGTGACTCATTTTCGATGGTTTTAAATGTAAAGTCATGTTTTGGTGCTTGAATGCGCAAATCTGATACCGGTGTCTGAAGCTCTTTGTTTTGGGGAGCTGAAATCATTGGTGAAAATGTCGATATGTATGTCGATATCTTCAACGAACTCTTTGAAGACTTTTTGACAGAAAAGATATTTTATTCACAGAAAAGGTGTGTTTATTTTTGATAAAACCAATATGATATGATATTTTTATTGTTTCCAATTTTCTCCGTTTGTAATTATGTTTGAAGTTTATTTATTAAACGAAAAGATATTTTATTAAGTAATATCCATAACAGATGTTTTATTTTTAACAAAATTGATTGACATACGTATTGAAAAGTATTTGCACTTTCATCATTTTAGAAAGACAATTTTGAAAAATGAAGGTAAATTATAGATTTACTGTCCAACCAATTATAATGAGACTTTTTGAAAGAAAAGTCTCTCAATCGACAGAGGCATTATGTAAACACAAAAATAAACAAAACGCTAGCCATTATTGAGCTTTTTTCAATGATGAATATCTCATGCATTTCTCTTTAATGATTAAAAATGTCATATGTTCAACAAAGATTGTCCTGCTGTATGACTGGTTGCGTAGTTGAGAAATTTTTCTTCACAAATTCCGGTTTCCGAATTTTGCCGACTTTCAAAGGCTTATAAAAAAATAAAACGAATTAAATGAATGTCGAGACCTACCTCAATGGATTCCTTGTCCCTTAATCTCTACCTCCTGCAAATATCATCAACATCGTGTGGCGTCTAAAAAACCGTCCTATGCACAAATAAATATACAAGAATTCCTCGTTTAATAGTATAGTATAATTCCTCGTTTAAGATAAAATAAATAAGTAACCATTGTTTAAGTAAACTTGAAAAGAACATTTTTACACTGTTTTTTTTTAGTTTTCTTTCTTTTTGTAGTTTTCTTTTATATGTAGATAAGCAGAAAAAATAGTTAATAACATGAAATATAGATAAAATAGTTCGTTGTTTTGAATAAATTTTAATTTCCTTTGATATCATCAGAAATTGCAAAATAATATTTACGCAAAAAATGGAGTATTACATGCATAAACCAATTATAAAAGTAACTCACTATTCATCGGGTCATCATGTATTGACCAAAACTTTTAAACAACAGAAAAACATAAAATGTTACATAATTCATTTAAGTATTTTTTATTAGTTGATTGTTGAATCCCGGTTACCTAAAGTCTTAAACCTGTTGGAAAAAGAAAACTCAAACTATGTGGGATTCTGGACGCAGAGAGATTTGCAGACAACAAAACTGAATGAGAAGTGCCCTTTTGGCTACTACGGATGGAGGGGTTGACGGAGGTAGAGTTGGTCCAGGTTTACAACACAATGGCAACATTTACTTTCTTTTACTTTTTTATCTGAAAGTGTAAGGCAGTATTACATTCATTAAATAAATTTCTGGGGTGAGATTTTGATATATCTTGATGAATTACATTAATAACATGAAATATAGATCATGTATTTTGATGTAACTAACAATAAATAGGAAAGATAGTACAAATTTAAATAATTTTTATTAATTTTAATGAATGGAAAATTTTAGTTAGGCTAATCTAAGACTAATAGTGCCATTTATGGCAATTGGTCTGTCTGTACACCCATCTGTTTGTCTGTACGTCCGTCTGTTAGAAACACTTTTTCTGTTTCTATTTATCTCAGGGGAAAAAAAGTTCTTAATAAAAGTTTCATTGTTTCAATTGTATTTTTTTGCAAAAAATACAAATAACTTTTAAACTATACTGTGCGCCCCAGGTTAATGTGAATAAAATTAGTAAAATGGTTATGAAAAAAAACATATTTATTGTTTTACTTTAAATGTCCATAAACTCTTAAAGTTTTTCTCATTAATTCCATAAGGAACTCAAAAATGTAATGATATACAGGATGTTCCATTTAAAAAACTCATGTTGTATATGTAGAAGAAACGGGACAGTCTATATATATATATACAGGGTCGCTTTTATGTATGGAAACGATCGATTATTTTCTAAACTAAGATAGCTGGAAAAAGAAGTTAAATACAAAATATTTAGGGCTTTTCAAAATGTATTGAAGGAAACAGCAATATTTTGTACAGGATGTGCCAAAAAAGTATGGCAGCAAACAGTTACCTTTTTTAAATAGATCACCCGGTATATTACTCGATATTTCAATTCCTCTCAAAATTTTATTAAATCCCGTCAAGTTTTTGAACTACCATGTAATGTTAAAT
>JAWQRJ010002363.1:0-13678 GCA_033557515.1 Diorygopyx duplodentatus | reverse complement strand
TGTGGCTCAAAATATGGTAAAAATGCAAAAAAATTGACACTTTTCATTAATTAATCTGACTTTTCATGTCATACCGACGTATATAGTCAGCGAATTTTTTTATAGCAACGGAATAAACATTCAAATTGTTTACTTTTATATTTCACTGCGTGTTAATGTGTGTAAAAGGCGGAAGGGTAAAAACATAAGAATGTTATGTCTGGAAATAATGAAGATGATCTGCCTCAGGAAGTCTTTAACGCTGCCCAAAGTGCGGTTTCAAGTCTCGTTCCTAAAAAATCGGCAAGACAATACGAATCTGCATACAAAGATTGCATGGAACCAAACCTGGTTCGATGTAATTGATGAATGTGTGTGAAAATGTGATGTTGACATATTTTGAAAATAAAATTAAGAAAGTGCGAGCAACAACATTATGGTAATATATTCTATGTTGAAGAGAACATTGAGCGCGAAGCAAAATGTGGACATTGGGAAATATCTTATATACTTGAAGAATAAATGTGCTGAATACTGTGCAAAAAATCGAAAGTGTTGACGAAAGTGCAAATTGAAATTTCTTTACAAGAAGCCCCAGACGAAATTTTTTTATGAATAAAGGTAATTCACATTAATTTATATTTTTCATGTAATAATTAATGAAATATTGTTTCAGGTTATTACGATAGTTGGGATAGATGGTGCCTGCAGAAGAGTCGAACTGTTGAACTTAACAACAGACGATATTGAAGAAAAGGGTTCCATCATTATTATTAAAATTAAAGATTCAAAAACTCATTCTCAAAGGACTTTCGTTATTTCCAATTCGGTTTATATTGGACTATTTCGTAAATATGCCTTACGTCCTGCATACACAACAAGTTCAAGGTTCTTCATTAATCATGTCAAAGGAAAATGTGTAAACCAAGTTGTAGGCATTAATAAAATTGGAAATACGCCAAAAGAAAGCAATCTTTTTGAAATTACCGGAGGTGGAGGGCTACGGAGGTCATTGTTTCCGACGGACCTCCGCGACTTTACTGGCTGATTCTGGAGCTGATTTTGTCACTCTGAAGAGACATGGGAGCTGGCGGTCTTCAGTGGTTGCGGAGGTGTACATAGCGCAATAAATTGAAAAAAAAATTAAATTTCTAAGAATATCTTAGCAGCCCCCAAATTCCAAGCGTCTTCATCAACAATGGATGGTTGTTGTTATGAGTAAATAACTCTTCTTGTAAGCCAGCTAACTTCCTCAATCGAGGCTAATCTTCATGGAGACGCTATGCCTATAAATCAATTAGACTCTTCAAGCAGAATTACCTTTACCAATAGTTCGATAAGAAATTTAAATATTGTTTCAAATAAATAAGCTTGTATAAATAAAATAAAGTAATATTCTATTAAATTGTGGTCGTTTTCTCAATAAAAATTTGCTAGACGTAAAAGATTTACATCTAGAATTTTAAGTTCTATAACAAAACTAATTAAAAAAATTGAGAAAGCTCTGGTAAAAGTTATATTCAGAAATAAGTAAATGTGGAGGAGAAAGGCTTCAGTCACACCCACCAGAAATAATATAAGAATTACGAACAACGGAGAAAATGCCAACAAGATTATAGGGCCACTAATAAATTTTGTTTCTTTTTCTAAACAAATGCAAAGGAAGTGCAGTGTAAATATGTTGTCACACCCTTATTAAATTTTTGCGAAGATGGATGTATTCTTGAAAGTTTAAAAGGAGGTTACTTTTTATTTAAGATTTTGTCTTTTGAAAACTTTGTAAGAACATGAATTATTTGAACATAAGAAAATCACAAGAAATATATGATAATTCTGCTTCATATGTTTCTTTCTATGAATGGATTGCTTTTAAACTTAAATTAATCGATTTCCAAATGTATTCAAAATTACATACATTGTATTTATAATATAGGTAAGCTGGTAGAAACAGTTTGTTATACAAACAAAAACTGTAAATTAAAGCTTTCACCCTCTGCAATATTACATTTTTCATTTGTCAGAAGATTCATCTTTGAAATATATCCTGGCCCGGTTTTGCGCCATCAGCGAAATGAAAGCATCAAATTCACTGGCCGAAAAAACTCCGGAGGAAGAGGCAGCGCAGCGGGGAATTTATTAAAATAGTTTATGGAACAAGCCAGGCGGACACCCCGGGAAGATAATACCGTTTAGCGGCTTAATTACCGCCCTTATCTCTGCGGTCATTTGCGGTTTTAAAAACTTTATGTTTTATAATCACGCGATGTTGCTCGCCCAGTACATCCGTCGTGTATACGCGAATATACTGTTAATTAAACGTTACGCTGATTTAGTTGTTAATTTGGGACCGTGGCATATATTTACGAAGTGTAATCCGTGGGCAGTACAATAAATACTAATGCAACCAAACATTTACACGGCTTCGTTATTGTACGAACATTTACGTGGGGAAATCGAGGAGAGGTGAATTTGCGCCAATCACACCATCTATGGGAGCGTTCTTTTTAAATGGCATGGTTTATGCTACGAATTTTCTTCTGTGTATTTTTATGATTATGATAAAAGAACAAAAGATAAATGAGAAACATTATGTCTATGTTTTATGTTCGTAATAGTTGAGGGTGCTAATATAAATACACCTGTTTTTTTTATTACTTAATATATGAAGGAAGTGGATTGGTATTCTGCATTGGCCTACAGAATTGGTGATAATATTGAAAAAAGGTTCATTTATTTATCGCGGCTTATCACAAACAAATAACTACACCGATATGCGTATTTACGTTTGGGTATATAAGTGGCTCTTTCCTTACTCTTTCAGTCTTCACTTATAATTTGGAGTAAAGTTTACTATGTATTAATACTTCAGTATTGCGGATTATAAGTATGATTTATTATAAACTATTATATATGTTCTTTAAAATTGCAAAAGTTAACATAGGCAATGTTATAAAAATATTAATAAGAACCTTTCAAACATCTAACGCCGGTGATTCATCTGTAATACGCGAAGAAATTGAATTAGATGACACTAAGAAAGATTTTATTTGATGAGCACAAGGAGAAGGTACATTCTCATTCCAACAAGTAATTGGATTAGAATACGAAGAACTCGTTGAACCTCATGAATCAATTTGTTGAACCAGAAATAGAGGGTGAAGATGATATACATTTTGTAAATGAAGATAGTACATGTGACGAAGGCGGAAGTCTTGTAGATATGGACTGCAAGGTTAAAGCTGCAGAATATTGGATTAGCGGAAAAACAAAACGATGCTCTGTAGAAAGTGTACAACATCGATTTAAAAGAAAACCCTGTTTAATATTGTTATGCTTACACAGCAAGGTTATCCTACGCTAAAGCCGTGCGTGCTAAAGCCTAAATTCGTAATTTTTGACGTTTAATGTGAACCGAAACAATCGAAAAAAGCGTGCCTCAAGTAAAAACTCAAGTAAAATCGCACATTTCGAGTATTCGGATGGACCGAACGCATTGAATAGATTTTAACCTTTCCGTTTAATTATTCACAGAATTACAACAATGCGAATTTCGATTATGCTTACTACTAAATTTAGTGAATTAGGTTTAATCAGAATTTACTGACGTTTCTCAGGTCGGTAAGTTTCTGTAAAAATGACAGATATGCACATTGACCTAACACTGCAAACAGTCGGCTGTCTGAGGCTAGCTTACGCTGACAGTAACTGTCAAGGTGACAAAAGCCGAGCTTTGATGTCAATGGTTACATCAGTTTGTCAAGGTGAGAATAAAGAATACGAAAACCGAATAGGTAAATAATTTTGTAGTAAATATAGACAGTATTTAGAAAAATAAGGCGAGCAATTTACCATAATTTTATGTCCATCAATTTTAGCGTTAGATATAGGGCGCGGGCAAAAATTGCGTACTGCTAAACTCTACTAAATTTAAACTAAATGTTCAATTATCGCACACTCTTTGTTGTAGGTGTTTACATAAACGTTAAATGTTAATAAAATCAACTGGAGTGTATCACTCACACGACTCCTAACCCTCCGATCTATTTGAGGAATAACTTCTAAACGGTGTGACTTTGGAAATAGTATGTTTAATAAAATAGACCATACATTCCAAAAGGAACCACAAACTTTTTGTGGTGACCACAAACTTCTATCTAACGTACAGATAGACGGACAGACGAACATCCGGACAGACGGTCGGACAGACCAATGGCCAACAATATGTCAAAATCTCACCATCGAAATTTTGGACCGAATGCATTACTTTCTCTTTAAGAGAGAAAGTAAAAAGGTAGTAAATAAATTATTATGTTAAATGTTAATGTTAAATATTGACAAACACCTAGGTAAACGTTTAAAAGTACAGTTTAAAAGAATCCGCCCTTTTCCTGCGTAAATAATAAACTTTTTTTATAAGCACGTGTGTTTAAATTTCAATCGCTGTCCGTGATAGGAATATAAAATGATAAAAGTGAAGGGACTGAATATACAAAAACACGTTTATAAAAATGATCTATGTTTTATTTAGTGTTCATGTCCTACATGTTTCGCGCCTCAGACGTATCTTCAGAGACAGTCGTTTTTGGTCAGCAATCTTGTTTCAAAATTGAAACAAGAATGAACTTTGAAACAAGGTTGCTCACCAAAAGCGTGTATTTTGAAAAAGGGTATATATCCTGAAAACATAAGATTAATGCATCTAATATTACAAAAGAAAGACGTATAAATATACGGTGACCGCCATTTTTTTGATGGCCGCCATGTTGGCATTTTTAATTGGTATTCTATCTGGAAAACTCTCTTTCGATATCATCTATAACCACATTAACTGAAATATTTAAACAACGGGGTTGTGCATTTTGTGTACCAGATATACCAATTACCTACTTATGCCTGCAGCGTCTGTTTTGTCTGCTTTTTCTGCTTTAAGCCCCATAGCTAATAGGGTAACGAGAACAGCACGCTTCTCTTATTATTATTAAACGACTGCAACTGCTCATTTATTTACCGTAACTTACGGGATAAAGTGGAGGTAAGAGGGCTGAAATTGAAGCGTCGGCAACTAGACAGAGAGGGAGGGTGAATAACAGGAGGGGGTCGAAAGCAATCTGTCGCGACCTCGTTCTTTTATCTTTGCTCTATATTTTGATATTGTGTCCGCCGAATACAGATGCTCGCTGCTCGACTGCGTCCCCTCACGCTGCGGTCAGCTGTTGAGCTGGCCAGGTGCTCGCAACAGCTGAATATTCCCTTGACAATGCAACAAGTCCGAATTATCGGGAAAAGGGGGCGACCGTTAGCGGTGTACCGTACCGTTCTGCCCGTTTATTACCGCTTTGAAATATTGTCTGGCGCTGTCTGTCTATAGGGAAAAATTTCACTGTTTTTTCCGCTGCACGTACGATCGAACGCTGACTCATTAGCCTGTTCGATAGACTGGAATTGACGCATTCGCGTGACAATGGGAACTAGCACTGGCGTACTCTAAATGGGCATAGTGGAAACAATTTCTAACAAGAAACGCTTTCACAAAAACAGATTTGGAAACCTGTATTTATTGTACGTTTAGTATTTTGGGCCATATCCTGCTGACTGCACCAGTTAAATATTCATCTCCGCAGTTTTTCCACAATATTGCAGTTTTTTAGCAAACAGACTTTCTCCTCGACAAAGAAGCAATTTTGTGTACATCCTTGCTTATATCCAAGTTGCTCTCGAACTCCAAGAGACACATTCAAGAAATGGATCCAAAATAACTACTTCAAACGGGCAGAGTCAAAAGAAAAGAAACATGAGTTGACCCAAGAATAAATCTCTATAAATAAGAAACAAAAATTACTTGACTTCTTTGCACCATCGCCCATCGTGCAAGAAATTTTGGCAAACAAGACAAAAATAACAAACAGAACGTTGGAGAAAAGTATCCAGTCCATGCAATGTGGGGATATTTCCATGCTAAACAATGAAATCCCAGTGGTTGAAGAGAAATTTTCAAGCAATTGAAAATTTACCATTCTTAACCAATCGGGAAGTTCACTGGCTTTCTGCGAAACAGAGCGAGTTACCCAGATCTTGGTAGTTCTACTCAAGATTGGTCCACTCATTCAGATTGTAGGCGCGGGACGCGAGGTAAAATGAAATTATAATTGATAACTTTGATAAATAAAATAGATCAATTAATAAACTTAAATCAATCTGTTATTGATTTAATGTTATATTATGACCATTAATTACAAATACCGTCAACAACACAAGCGAATCCCTCCACTTGCGTAGTGTTATCACTTGGGGTAATAACGTCCGTTGATAATTTATTATTTTGTTTACCGCTTCAACAAGTATCGACCCGGAGCGGAGAAAACTCGCCGTAGGAAAGCTCGCTGGATTTATGAGGTTGTTGTGCGGAAGCGTGTTTTGATGCGTAATTAAATTTGTCAACGATTTATCGACATAATTGACAGTAAATCGTAATCAAATAAGACCGCGAATGTCTCGCTTCAAAGAGAACTATAACTAGAATTGAGGATGTAAACAGGATGGATCTATCCGACTATTCTCTACAGAATTATAAGTTGAACAACCTGATGAAGTAACAGTTCAGTTTTATTGTCTAATTTATAAAGTCAAGCAGCTGTATTAAGCTGTTTTTATTCGAAATAACGAAGCATTTTAAACAATTAACTTGAACCAAAAGATTGTGTGATTGGTCTCTCTGCAATACGATGATTAATCCAGAAATGTAGACATTTTTGGTTGAACGTAAAAAGCACTTCCATGGACCAGGTAAATAGCACTCTTATGAGCGGTGCAGAACTTTAGTTGACAAGTTCGCTTCCAAAAGTTCAAATACAATATTCGTAAGAACCGAAAATGAGAAACATTTGCATTTGGTTTCAATACTCACTTTGGTTGGCAAAAAATACTCAAATAAATATATTGTTACAATTTTTTTCCGGTAGCAAAATTTTTCATGTATAACCTTAATTCCAACAACAAAGTTCGAATCGGCCATTTCCAGAATTAGATAGGGCAAGAATCATGTTTTCCAATTCTGTTATGTACTAAGAAACAGCTAGTGGTCACAGCTTAGTGGCTACGTGACCATAATGCTCCAGTTTTTCAAATAACTATGACCTTATTCGCATTATCTTGGTATAAGTACACCATTGTTACTTACACGAAGCACGAAACTTCCTCGGAAGTGGTCAGTACTTGTTGAAGCACGGTAAACAGAATCACAAATTATCGCAAGTAATTCTTGCGAGAATCGATAATCTGTACCTAATAAAGGATTCCTTTTGTATTCGGCACCCCTTTTGTCTACCCTGCACCCAGCTAGTTCCCATTCGCGTTGACGGCGCACATTTTTAATGCCCTGCTTCCCCTAAAAATAGATCAATTGTTATTTATAACAATACGCTGTTGCTCGGCATCGCTTTTTTTTTTCGTGAGGGGTAACACGACGCAATATTTATGTGCGCCATTAATGGGAATTGCAGCTTTCAACGGGGGCTGTTAACGTGTTTTATTATTATGATTTATAAAATAACGATTTAATATTTCAACGGCGGGATGTGTGTTTAGCGAAACTAGGGAAACAAATTGCTTTTGTTTCATTTATGGCGTTTTCAATGTAATTTATTGTCAACTGCACGTCAACAGTAAATTACAATGTTATGTAATTGAATTACTCGTAATAAAACAGCAATCAATTGTCATTGTTGCACGTAAATCAATTGTAATTTTCTCTTCAGAAAGTTGTATTTCATTTCCATCAAATTGTATGCTTAAAACCGCAGTTTGCAAGTAATACATTACTTCTTTTTCACACGAATGATTGAATTCACACTTATTCATAACATATAGTAACCTCACAAACAAATAATCACATCGACATACGTATGAGGCATAATGAGTCGCTTTTTCCTTACTCTTTCAATCTTCAGTTATAATTTGGAGTAAAATTTACTATATCGTTATACTTTATTTAAATTAATTAAGTTAACATAGTCAATGTTAATAAGAACCTTACATACCTTATTATTGAGAAATATAGGCAGGTATTATTGTAAACCATTATGAGTGGCAAAAGTTAACATTGTACTAACTTTCGAATATCTAACACCGGTGATTTGCGAAGAAATTGAATTACAGGACGCATTAAAAGATATTATGTTAAGAACACAAGAAGAAGGTAGATTCGACTTAGAACAAGAAATTTGATTAAAAATTGAAGGACTCACTGGACCTCATAAATTAAAATTTATTTAAGCATAAATAGGAGACGAAGAAGATAGAAATTTTGTAAGTGAAGATAATACCTTCGAAAAAAGAAACCCTTCGGAAAGCAAAAAATACGTTCTGTAGAAAGGTACAATTATCAGTATAAAACCATGGGAGATACTGATAACATACTTCCCCTTCAGCCAAGAGTAATAAAACGAAAAAAAAACTCTGTATTAGAGGCACAAAACATGGGTCTCACAACAACAGAGTCAAAAGGGTGATCAAAAGGACGGAGAACAGTCCCACAATGGAACTGACCTTGTCGATTGACAACCAGTCAACCACCTTCGTGAAAAGTGTGTCATACAAGGTTGACTACAAGTTTGGCCAAATTCAACTAAGGCCAAGAGGCGCTGGCGCGAAACGGACACCCCAAGGGGCCGCAGTTAAAGCCGAGGGGGCCCCGAGGCCGGGCGCCAGCTAGGAAGACAAGGGGCAGTATGGGGGTTACATCGATGGAGATCGGTGTAACCCCCATAGGCGAGGCCTCCACAATCACAAAAAAGAGCAATCCCTGGTGAGGTTGAATGGTAGAAAACCGCAGTCTAAGTCAGGGATAAAACCAGGAGGGCAAACCGATAGGGCAAACTCCCCAGGATCTGAAAGTCCTGCTCAGAAGGGAGGTGGTTAGATGGCGATCCTCCACTGCATACAAATAAACCTTGGGATTTAACTCACCCGTTTGTAAGTTAGTATTTAATTGCTCCCAGGAAACTGTACGAGCCGCATTTTTGTTTGTCAAAACGATACAATTTTATCCTTGTTTATATTAAAGGGCCATTGGAGCGGCAATCGTGGAGATCCCATGGAGAAGTGGGAAGCGGCAGATTTGTGTGGCATCAGCCTATTTCCCAGGAGAAGCCCATTCGCTACCACCACAGCAAGTTAGAAGTCTCGTCCGATGGTGCAAAGAGGGTAATATATACCTCATTCTGGGCTGCGATACAAATGCACACCACGTAGTATGGGGCAGCACGGACACCAACAGCAAAGGTGAGTACCTTCTTGAAATTCTAATGTAGAATGGCCTCCGCAACGGAGGCAATAAACCCACTTTCGTTACATAGGTCAGGAACAAACATTTGTGCATTTCTATGAATGCACAAATCCTAAGTCTGCTGACTGGGGGTGTATAAAGAGCACTTATGATCAGGTCTAGGAGGCAGCGTTGCCCCTATTCAGACTATCGAACTACTAGACATAGCTTCAACACTACGAAGCCCCAACACAAAATCAAATCATCTATATAGATCAGGGATGTCCAACCTTTTGGGTTGTCTGGGCCACATTGGGTTGGGTTGGGTTTTCGTGATATCCGTTGTTACATAATTTAAATTGTAAGAGGTGCGATTGCCATTTAAGATAGAGATTATATTTGATATCCATATGCTATGTAATATCCATTTGATTGCTATGAACAATTTGATTTCATATAGCAAATCATAAAATCTTTTTAACGACTTAGCCACTTTACTTGCGTAAAATAAGTGATATCACCATAGTCAGCATCCAAACTTTTAAGAAATTCCTTGAATTGGCGATGATTCAATCCCTTGGCCCTTATATAAATTCACTGTCTTAATAACGATTTGCATTACGTTATCCATTTTCAGAGCTTTTCGCATAAATTATCTTGATGTACTTTGCAATGATACTTCATCAAACGTGAGTTTTGAGCGCAAATTGTGTCGTCTTCAATTAATTTTACGCCCCTCTTTTTTACCTACCATCGCTGGCGCACCATCAGTAACTAACTATACCAGTATTTTTTGCTGCTTGGTATAAATTTGCTGATTTACGGCACTAAAAAAGTCATTTCCTGAGTGACACGTTGAGCTGAGCTATTTTCAGCATTTCTTGGTGGCAAAACACACTTCAAAAAAAATTATTATTTATGAAAAAAAATTAAATTGCTTATTTATGATAATTTAAAATTAGTTGTTGCATGCGACCCACGACGGCCACATTCATAGCCGTCGTGGGCCGCATGCGGCCCGCGGGCCGCGGGTTGGACACCCCTGATGTAGATAGATCCTTGAAATATTTAGGCAATGTATTGGGTTTTAGTTCTCTTGTTTATTCTTAATCATTTAATTTGTTTATTCGTAGTCGCTTAATTTAATGATGGCTGCATTTTTCATTTTTCATTTTTTTTTGTTGTCTCTCATGCAGTTAGTTTAGTTTTAGCCTTAGGTTAAGGTAAAACCAGACGACGGTTTAGTATTAAACTGTCAAATGTCTGTTCCTTCGCCTTTTGAGCTCAAATGTACTTTCTCTTTTCTTTATGTATTTCTCCAATTGTGCTCAATAAAGTTATTATTGTTATTATTATCTCAACGTATGGAAGTGGCTGTGCACTGAAAAGAATAGCAAACATCAGAGAAGTGCTCTGGTGGAACGGCGAACTCAATCGTCTGAGAACGAAAACTAGACGAATGTTACGGCATCTGGTAACTGGGCGGAATACAAGAGAGCCCTTATTGACTATAATACAGAGTTAAGCAGGTCTAAGAGGAAACCTTGGAGACTATTCTGAGGAGGCACAGGTCAACTGTCTCCAGTTCAACGCCTCCAAAAAGTTCTCTCAAAGGATCACACCAATGGCATTAGTTTAATATAACAACCTAATGGCAAACATACTAAAACCCACCATACTGTTACAAGCTCATTTTCCTAGTCATCAGGACATCCGGGAAAGGGAGGTTCTTGCGGCTGGAGTGGAGGAGATCGTTGAGCGCCCTTCTTCTTGCGGTCATGGAGGGGAGTATACGTGGCGTTCATTTCACAGGCTGGAAAGCGTCAAACCTACAAGCCTAGGTTATATCGTCCTATCAGCTTATCCTCTTTTCTCCTGAAAAAGGTGGAGAAAATCATTGATCAACACATCAGAAGCGTAAACATAGGTAACAAGGTTTCCGTTTCACAAGGACGCCCTTCACTCATTAATGGTGGGAATAGAAGTAAGCCTCAAAAATAAAGAAATTGCATTTCCTGGTTTTCTTGACATAGAGAGTGCTTTTGAGCACTCTATGAATCTACCATCCAACACCTCATATGAATCCATCGGAAGGGCCACACGGCCAAAGACGTTGATGCCTCAACCTCAAAGGGAATTCAATCAATGCTGAGAGGCCGTATCATTACGGCGACCATTGATGGTGAGTCGGCGGCAGTGGTGGCGGTTAAGGGGTGCCCACAGGTCGGAGTGCTCCCACACCTGCTTTGGTCGCTGGTCGTCGACGAGTTAATGGACACTCCACGGCAATAGGTTTTGGTATACAGGGTTACGCGGATAACATCGTCATCGCCGTTAGAGGCAAGCATAATGATGTCCTATCAAATCGCATGCAATGTGCCTTAAAAATTGTTAACACTTGGTGTGACAATAATTGACTAAGTGTTCTCCCAAAACAAGACTACGGTAATTGCCTTCACAAAAAGAAGGAAGCTGTTTCTACAAGCTCCCAAGATAAATGGAACAACAATTAACTTCTCTAAAGAGGCCAAGTACCTCGAAGTTAGTCTGGGCTAAAGGCTCAATTGTAATGACCACTATTCTTGGCGACAAGGGCAGAATGTCGTGCCGCATGCTCTTTGGCAAGAGCTGGGGAATAAACGAGAATATGATATATTGTCCCTACCTGTCCGTAGTTGGGCCAATCGTAACGTATTGGTCTGTGGTATGGTGGGCCAAGTTCTTAGAGCGGGAACTGAACCCCACTGGAGCAATTGAGGCAATGCTTAACCTCACCCCACCGCATCTAAATGTGGGGAAGAGCCGGCCTTATATGCCTTAAGAACATGCCCCCGGTCAAAGAATGGGGAACCTTGAGGGGCACCTTGGGATACTCAAGGCGGTCTGCGCTGAGGCAATAAAGATGCAGAAAGAAAGCATAACTACTGGCCATGACTTTTGTGACTTTTGGTGACCACATTTGAAGTGATCATTCTGGATAGCCAGCAAGTGGGATTCGAGTTAGGATAGTATAAGAAAACACATTCAGTATGGTGCACTGACGGATCCAAAATGGAGGAAAGTGTTGGGGTTGGCATACATAGGCTAGGGTTTAACCTAACAAGGCTTTGGGCATGACACCGATCATCTTCCGGGCAGAAATTCCTTTTATAGATTTATGTGCCCAGGAGTACATTAGCAGAAAAGCCCAAAGGGCAAAAAACTGTATTTGCTAAGGCAGCCAGGCAGCACTAAACGCTATCAGGTCTTTTACTTTTGTGAACAAGTCTGTGAGGAATTGCGAACAATCACTCAAATAACTGGCCATAGGCAATAAAGTCACTTTATTGTGGGTACCAGGCCATGAGAGAATCGTAGGTGACGAGATAACAGATCTAAGATCTAAGGCTCCCTTCTACGAACAAGAGCCTTTCTGTGGCATTAGAGATACAAGAGTATTAAGGCAGTCGAAAAGGTTCGTTATCTTCTCTGCCCATAGGGCCAAAAAGTATCTCCGACTACAAAAATGGAGCATGAGAACGAAAGACAGGCAGAAGTGGATAACTGCAGATTTTGCAATAATGTCATAGAGACCGCGGAGCATATACTCTGCAACTGTACAAGTTTACGCCGCACCAGAATAAAATATCTAGGCAGAATTGATATAGAGTCGGCTGAACTGTACCACTCCGAAACTCATTATTGGCTTTGTAAACAACATTGGTATTTAGGACGCTTACGGACGAAGGTACTATTACAAAAGATCTAGCTAGGTCGAAGTAATTCGAAAGACAGTTAGTGCCAAGCGATCCATTCCAATCTAATCTACGAATAAACGAACTGCTAGCTGAAAAGTATAAAATGTATATACTTTCTGCTAATTTTTTAATGCATATCTACAAAAAGTGTATTCAACATTCTACACTTTCTTAACGTAATCAGTATTTATGGAAATTGATACTTAATTTGTGATTTCCTCTCTACCTTGGTTAGTATGTGTGTCGTATTGAAACGTACTTTACAAATATACAACCACTATGTTAATGGTACAGTATGTTGTGCATCTACAGAAAGAAGACTATTCAAATGGGACATATTTTATCACAATAAAATCAAAATAAATTGATACTCAACAAAATAAATATTAATTCGCAACATAATAAATCATAAAAACAAACCATATTTCAGAATGTTTAAAACTAAACATTTATTTAACTTTTTTTATTATTTTAAAACAAAATGTTTAAAATAATAAAAAACTTCAAATCAAATTCGTAGTCAAAAATATTATAATTTCAGGAAAAGAAGGAGAGTAATGATTTTTACTAATCAGTATGTTTAGAAACTAAATTTAGATTTTTAACACTTTTATTCGTCTACCGGTTTTGGTATCATAGTACCATAATCATGGACAAACACGGACTATTGATTACAAAAGTATTATATATATATATATAT
>JAWQRJ010002362.1:0-13682 GCA_033557515.1 Diorygopyx duplodentatus | reverse complement strand
ACCTATCGGAGAGCGGTTTAAACAGTTTCTTTTGAAACAAACTGTTTAAATATTACTTGGTTTTTGTTTTATGGAACTCTGAAGTGCGCCCAATAATTTATGCTCACCTGTATTGTACTTAGTTTTGTTTTATAACAATCGAAATATGGTCAACACACCGGCGCGCCGTCGATATTATGCAAAAAAACGTTACTTTGAACTTAAATACCATTGATGTTGACAGATTTCGAAAGAATAAATAATTTTCTATGCGACGTAATTGTTATAATGTTGAAATTGCCCTTCCCCCCACACAATTTGTAGAATAAACTAGGAAAAGGACAAGTCGTGCAGCGTGTTATAATTAGCTTAATTGTTATGAGATGGCGTGAAAACTCTGTTTTATATAGTACTAGTATTGGACAATTGGACAACTGAACAACTAGTATGGTCAAAATCGAAGAAATTCTGGTACACCGTTGCCTTCGCAATTTTTTTCGGGAGTAATTACTCGGAAGTAGATCGACGAAAACTCACACTTAGATACGGAAACGGAGAGCTTTCTCCTGGTGCAACCGGATTTAACGTATCTTTGATTTTAAGAAAGTTATTATTATTATTATTCATTTGATGGCTGAGAGATTTATGGATATCGTAACGCCGGTAATAACGCCTTCACCTTACCAGTATATCAGTTAAGGAAATCCTGCTACAACAGAGAAGAAATGGAGTGAAAATGAAAAGAAGAAAGACTGAAGAAGGGAGCGGGTAAACTAAAAGTAAACAGTCTAACAAGTAGTACAGCTGAACGTAAATTAATGTTTGTGGAAAAAAAATTAACAAGAAAAAGAAAGGAATCAAGTCAAACATTTGACAACTCTTCTTCTGACTATTCAGTTGAAATAGAATCGAAGAAATTTAAGCGAATTTAAATTTAATCTCACAACATCATAGAAAAAAGGCATTGCATGATTTGCCGAGAGTTCGGCAAGGCAGAGGTATGGTATCAGAGGTATGGCCACGTGTCCAAAGTTCAGGTTTGGACAAGAATATAAGCAAAGTTAAAATTATACTTGTGATTGCTGTATTTAATGTAAGTATTTAACTAGTTTTTTTTATAATTTGTTCTCATTTTACCATCATACCCGCATACTAATATCATCTCATCCGCCTCTGAGCTTAAAATAACGAAAAGTAAAGTAGGACACGGTTGCAAAAGAATAAAGACAACCTTAAAATCCTCCGTTGTAACACACTATTTAAAAAAATAATGTCCAGAAGCAATGTGTTTGAAGAAATGGAAAAACGACTTTACGTCTGGATTGACGATGAAGTTGAACGCAATATGCCATTAAGTCAAGCAATTATAATAGAAAAAGCGAGAACAATTTTTAACGACATTCAGAATGAAAAAGGCGACACGAGTGAAAATTTCGTAGCTAGTCGAAGGTTCAATCGGAATTAAACACAGAACAATCTTCATAGAATACAACTTACTGGAGAAGCGGAAAGTGGAGATACAAAAGCAGCTGTTGCATTTCCAGCGACATTAAGAGCAATGATTGAACGAGGGAATTATCCTCCTGAATTAGTTTTCAATGTTGATGAAACGGGCCTTTTCTGGAAGAGAATGCCAAAACGTACATTTTTATCCCGCGAAGAAAAGCGAGCACCAGGATTTAAAGCCGCAAAAGGGCGTTTAACACTTCTACTGGGCGGTAACGCAAATGGAGACACTAAATTGAAACGACTGCTTGATTATCATTCCAAAACCACAAGAGCAATAAAGGGAATTTCAAAATCTTCTTTACCAGTAATTTGGGAGTCCAATGGGAAAAGGCAAACGACGTTAGATGACTTCTTCACAAAAAAAAGATATCAAATGAGAAAGAACCTTCCTCATCACAAACATAACTTCTTTACTCGAACTTTTTTTGATTTTCATGAATGTTTTGTGAATAAAGAATAGTATTGTTAAATACTCTGTGATAATCGATAAACACAGAGTATTTAAATAAATGTTGCAAAATAAAACAAAAAAACAGATAGATTTTCTTATTTTATGTTCTGTTTCACTTATCCCCATTATTTACATGTTAAGATGACCTCGTTTAACGTAGTTTCGCTTAGCGCTGGAACAATTACTGTACAATAATATTCCGGTTAATTTGAACAATCATACGATCCTATTTAGTTAATCCAAAGAAGCGATTTGTATTTTACTTTCAAGTATGAATGTTGTGAGAATCTTCTAGAGAGAAATTGTTGAAACTTTATTATTGACTTTTGAGGAGCATTACAAAAAGAGGCTTTTCTTTCACAAAGTTGTATTAAGCAATATACAAAATTGCTGTAACTGTGCCAAATTGAAACGTCACAGTGATCATTGTTCAAACTATTTAATTCAGTAAAATAAAGGTAGGTTGAGTGTCGGGTACTGGGTATATCTTCGAAGAGGTTATTAATGGCTGAGCCTATTTACAGTTTTATTAACAGTACGTACACCGTACCGATTGTTCTGATTGATTGAGAACATTGCTCCATTAAACTAGTTTGTAATTTATAAACATTTTAAGTATGAAAGATGATCTTTGTAAAAATTCCTCTTTGTTATCATCTATAACTATACTGCTTACATTGACCATCCTGAAGTTCATAAAGAACGTGTTCATATTTTCTAAAGTAATGTTGCCTTGTCACAAAGAATATATAGTTCCATTAGTAGCGCGTTTTTACACAGGATCTTTTTATATCTCAAATTCCTAGGCACGGTACTAAGTACGTACACTTACAGCTAACGACTGGGACAGGTTATCCTCCTTCTGCATTCATTAATATCCGTGGGACAATGGCCCGGTAAGGACCGGACCACCGCTAGTTCATCCTTGGGGCCGCGAGGATGCGGTCCGAATATTTCATTTTTATTCTTTATCGTCGGCGCGCCGCGCAGGGACGTCCACTGTCAGGAGACCGACGTTCGAGATACGGCCGAGGAGTTATTGCGTCCCTCGCAGGAATTATTACAAAGGCGCCAAACACCGGACCCCGCATTAACGTATCGAAGCTTTAATTTACATTCGCACCGATCGCAGTGCCCGTGCATCGAAGCCGCGGGGGAGGGCGGCGATGGGGGACGGGGCGCCCCGCGTGGTTTTTCCCGCGACCCGATCGGAATTGTCATCGTGCGGAGATCTGATAAGGAGAGAGTGGCTTTTAAGGGGGGCCGGGACCGCAGCGGGGCGCGGCCTCCGCGGGGAGCCCTAAAACAAACAGCGTGCCCCTGCGTTATGACCCGAGGGAACCGGGACCCTACTGGGCACTCACTTCTCCCGTCGACTCGTGGCGTTTTCACTTACGAGCCTCGTTTTTCTCGTGTTTAATATTGATCTCACTGCGGTGAGATCGAACGTAATGCGATGAAGTCGTTTGGCAGACGTAAATTAGTTAGGTTTTCAACATTTTGTAAACTGTGCTGGTCACATGCATTGAGTATTTGGGACAAAACAAAAGATTTGGGTCAATCATTACTCTTCATGTAAGACAACAAATAAGTTGTAGAAACTTATTTATAGTCTTATATGAATAGTATTTCTATTCTTCAAGTTGATACTTGATACTTGATACTGATACTGATATGGTCAGATACTGAACATATCTGAAAGTTGATATGTTCAGTAAGTCGTAAGAAGGCCAAATAGGGAGGAAACATGTTCCATTTTATGCCCTAAAATAAATTTGAGTATTACAAAGAGGAACTCCACAACATTAAGCTAAATTGTGAGCTAACAACCCTAATAGATTTAAGTTTTATGTTACAGCTATATTATAAATATAAGCAAACTTATATGCTTTTTATTAATGATAACAGTTTTAAAAGCCTGTTAATGGAATTAAATGATGAAATAAATTATAAAATAAGCGCTTTAAATTTAAAACTCAGAAAAGAAAGAGGATTAATACATGTATTGGGAAGCGCAATTAAATTTGTTACAGGTAATTTACATCATGAGGATGCGCAACATTATGATCAAATTCTATCACAATTAAGCAAATTACAAAATTATATTATCAATAATCATGAAAGCATCATTAAACATCTAAAGGATACACATGATAAAATAAATGTTCATTTCTTAGAAATAAGTGTAGTAATAAATGAATTAAATGAAAAATACTACTTAAATTCAAGAGAAGATGCAATTAAACCGCAAATACTATATAGGAATTTAATAATAAATTAAGTGATATAATTCAAGTAATTGATTTGGCTAAACGCAATATTTTGCATTCACTACTGATATAACCAAAACAATTAATTAACGAAATAGAACAAGTCAATTTTCAAGACTAACATTCATTTCCTTTCGAAATATTGATGGAAAATGTATATTTAATACAAAGGTTAACCACAGTGAAAGTATATCAAAAACAAAATGTTTACGTGTTTATTATCTAAATTCCTATAATTGATAATTGTAAATATCAGTATTATGAGCTGTGTCCCTTGCCCACAATCAATAATTTATATGCGCAAATTGAACCAGCATCTTTTATTGTTTTGTTGTATTTATATCGTTTTATTGCTGCAAATGATGAAAGATACATTCGAATGAATGATATTTGTACAAAATGAATGTCTATGTTTTAATAAAATTAATCATTATAAACTTAACTGTTATAATAGTAAAGAAACAAATGGAAGTAAAGGAAATTTGTGGAAAATTAGCAAGAACCATATTGTTAAATGGTATTTTTCGAATTGTGAATTAAAATAAATGTAAGTACGAGATTAACGGCACTAATAAAAAATCATTTTAAAATAAATAATAAACCGCGTATTTTTGTAACGCAAATAAAGATTAATAATATAACTATTGGGAGACAACCTGAAATTGTATTAAAGAATTTAACAACAATTGCGGATAGGAAAATATGCAATTTAGAATTAAATTTTAAGAAAAACTATGTAATAAGTTGTATTATTACAATAGTAACTTTAATTACTATTATCGCGTACTTGATTGTAGAACGATACCATATTATAAATTGTAAAAAGTTACGTGAGAAGCCAAGGACGCGGACCGACATCCAGGAGGAAGTCGCATCTAGCGGGGGAAGAGTTATATGTCCGCACGCATAAAGACGTATGAAGGCCAATGGGAAAACTACTGGGAATAGCGCTGTGCCAGCAGATGATAGTAAATTGTATAAAAGATCTCCGCAGAATGTCACCTTAATCCAGTTATTCTTAGAACGTTACTCTGTACGTTTGTATTCCGCGACAAAAACAAATAAATTTATTTTTCCTTCAGCGAGTTTTTGAATTAATTTTTAAACAGTTTTTGAATTAGTTTGTTATTACAGACCACGTTTTTTACAGACCATGGGCGGGGGGGGGGGGGCAAGTGTAATGTAAAGGGATGGATTTTTTTTGTTATTTTACAATAACTCATTTGGAAACTTTTTGTCTCCAAACATTCCCCTAAAACGTTTAATAAATTACTTTAATAACTTATCTGTAACATTTTTATTCCAGAATTTGGCACATTGTGCCCAATGTCTGCAAATGTACTACTGTTTTTTTGGCAATACTCTATTCATTGATAAAATTTAAGCTGCCCCTTATTAGAAAGGGAGCAATGAGGTTGGATAGAATAATAAAATGTTGATTTCTTCATTCTCAATTATTTTTCATTCTTCATTCTCATTTTTCTCAATTATTTTTGATGATTTAATACTATAATATTTTAAAAATAGTTGATGTTTATTCTTTCATGTATCTTCCAAGTTCCTAAACTGTGCCGTTTATTGGTTTAATGTCATTTTATAAATAAGGTTAAACTTTTTCCCTGGAATTTTTATTCATCAATCAAGTCGCCGTTGGAACGTAATAGAAGAAGTAGAATTAAAAGGGATGATATAATGTTTTTTTCTTTTCTTTTGTTTCTACAGAGTAGTTTTTTCCTCAACTTTATCTACTTCCTTTGTTTTTTTTCTTTAATTTCATCTACTTCTTCTCGTGATGTTTCTCTGTCGTACTTTTTCCTTTTTCTATTACGGTGTCATTCGCGCTTTCTTCTATGTTGCGCTCTGTTTTATCTTCTTCTGCTGTAGTTTCGTCTACAGACATCTTTTCCTAACATTGTCCTTTACTGGTTCTGCATCGGAGGTTTTTGGCTCATTTGCTACTTTAACCTCTGCTTTTCTGGTTCCTTCAGGAATTTCCGTTACAATTCTGTGGTTTTTGGCATACATCATCCTCTTGTATTTTCTCTACTGTATCCTTACCTTTCTCAGTTTTCTCTAAGTTTTCATTCATTTCGGCTGATTCTGGCTTTTTGTTTACTTCCACTGGTTTTGTTGCTACTTCCTCATATTTTTGTATGTCAGGTTTTTCTGCGACACCCATCGTATCATCATCGTTAAGTTTCTTTGTTGGTTTAGAAGTATTCTCTTCTTCCATTTTTTCATCTGTTCGCAGGTTTAGCTTCCTTCACCTGTTGTTTCTCTTCAAGTGTGTCAACTTCCATCGTTCGTCGTGAGATTCGGTTTCTGCTTGGACTTTTGGAGTAGAATCCCCCGTTGCATGGTTTGCTTCGATTTTTTCGGTATGTGCCGCCTCCGTTGTTTCGGAACTTACTTTTGTTTCAGGAGCCGCCGATCCAGAGTCTGTTTTGGCTTTGTTGGCGGAGCCTAAGTTCGGACTTCTTCGTCGCAGTCGCTTCTTCAGCTCTGTGATGAATATAAATAATTTCTTATGCGGCGACAGACAGCCCTTCTCGTAGCTTTCAGGGGTCGTTTTTAATCCAACAGATAGGTCGAAATAATAATGGGAGATGACCTTGGTTAGATCGACTTCGGCAGTGTGCGCAAACAGTGACTTCTACGCTCCCAGTCGTGTAAACTGCGATCCTTATAGCTTTCTCGACGTCGAGATCTTTACCATATTTCAAGGCTTTAACCACCGAGTTTTCTGAACGAAACAGTTAGAGGTTGTTGTAGCATCAACGTCCAGCAGAACGAACAAACATTTTTTCGAAACTAGCTACGTCTTTGCCCGTACTCATGTTTCAATTTGATAAAAAGCTCTCCGACTAGATGTGTTTTTAAATTAAAATCAAGCCGAGTATGTCTGAATCAATCGATAATTAGAAACAAGAGGAATCTGAAGGAGTTAAAGGTGTAGATATGGAATTCAAAAAAATAGAGAAATTAGAAACAAAAAAGGAACCAAGTATGGCAAAGAAAGTTCATGTAACAGATGAAATTAAAGAGGAAACGAAAACAGCAAAAGAAGTTACAACAGAAACGAAAGATGTTAAAGCAGAAACGAAAGAGCATGTTAAAGCAGAAAGTAAAACGTCAGATTAGTCTAAACAAGACACGAATGTGGCGGATGAATCTAAAACGACAGAAGAGCTTACAGAACAAACAAAAACTACAGATGTAGTCGAAGAGACAAAGAAGAAACATTTCTTTAACCTCGAAACTGAGAAATTAGAAGAAAAAACAAAAGGAGTAGATGGAGTTAAAGAAAAAAAATAAAGGAGGCAAATAAAGTTGAAGGAAAAACAACAATCGTACCACTAATTTTTCCCTAAAATGTGCTGTATTCTAAAATGCTTAACATTTTTGTTTCATAACTTAGGACACTACGTCCAATATCTGCGAAAGTCTTAGATCGTTTATAACTAAATTTCACAACGGTGTTTTTTGCTATTCACCATTCTTTCTCGGAGAAAGGGTGAAATATCAGAATGTTGAGTTTTTAATTTCTTAACTTATTTATAATTTAATATTAACATAATAATGAACAAATCGCTCTGAAACTTTATATATCTTCGAGGTTACTCTTAAAATGTAGTTTTCGAAAAGACTAACAACAATGAACTATGTTCGTTCCTGGAATTTCACAAAAAAATAAGTCCCCCTTAGAAACATTTAGTTTTTAAAGAAACTTGCAGACTTTTGCCGATAATATTCGACACTGACTTCGAGATCTGAAGTGAAGCCATGAAATATTGGCTTACATTTTATACAGTTCATTCATTTATTCGTGGTAACAACAACAACAAAAATTGATTTGTTTCTACATTTAATAGGTTTCGAGTTCATTCACATCGTTTAGTATTCTTCTAGCTCAACTTTGATTACAAAAGTTCTTCTATTCTTATCAATTGAATTAAAGATGTCAGGAATCGTCATAGTAGTAGTAGGGATTTCAAGAACAATATAGCTGAAACTAGAGTATAATGAAGAAAAATAAATCTAGCCACTAAAATATACGATTAATTAGATAATTAACAATATAAAAGGTACTCACCCCCTGCAACTGCAATTAGAAGCAGTACAAGGCCGACCGTGAAAGCACAGAAAATAACTACACCAGTGATAAATAAAATAACACTAATAATTGTACTAATAATTATCATTGTTAGTACAAGCCGCTGCTAATCTCGTGTTTCAACCCAATGAACAATGAGTAATTAAAAGTCAAATGAACAATGAGTAATTAAAACATATTGTTAACATAAAAACATAAACATGTCATTTTTATCTTTTAGGTATGCATATTGCAGCCTACATTTCTCTCACAATAAAAATGAATGGCCGATAATGCGTATTTAATCGCCATTCTAATTCCGTCGTCCATCCTCGTTCTATTGCTGTAAGTACGCCCAGTAATTACATGTAAAATGTAAATGCAGCGTATTAATGGCTTTAGGAAGAAACGTGTGTCACTTATCCATTTTGCTTGTTTCCAGGATTGTGGAGGACACTGGATGGGCAATTATTTTAAAATTAAATGTCGGAACGACCACAACAGATAAGCCTAAATATAGTAATTCGTGTCGCTAACGACGGAGGACATTAACAGAGGCGGTGTACTAAATTGATGAAGGAGTTTTCTACGTGATACATTGTAAATTTTGCACCACATACGTCTGCTTAGTGCTTTCTAGTGCGGCAACGATGAGGACAAAAGAGGGAAGGAAAATGGAGCCAAGAGGTAATTAGCGCCATTTTATAACAATGCGTGCACATCCACGCGTGAAGAACGCCTTTGTGATTAGGAAATCGTCGAGGAGTGCAATTATGCCATTAGCGCACCAACGCATTTGCCGTTTTATCGAGAAGTATTGTTGTAAGCTAAAGTAAAAGTAGATTAGTTTGATTACAAAAAAGTGTGACGCATTATTTAAACCCGTGGAAGAAGTCTTTGAAATCAAACAAACAAAAGTTTGATTTCATGGAAAGAACAACAGCTTGTAAGCTTACATTTTGGTTTTGTCACGGTGTAAGCCGATGGCTCTTGCAGCCATTGAAAGACCTGCCCTGAAGGAAGAAAGACCCACACGTAGATTAAGGTTCACCATAAGATAGCAGCAATGCATTTCCTGGGATACATCGCAAAAGGATAAATATAGAATAGTGGATGCCATCGAGAATACTATGGAGTTTGCCGAAACCAGTAGGAAACAAAGCATCCTCGATAAAGTTACTGTGAACGAAGAATAGGAGTCAATGCACGCCAAACCTTTCTCTCCCTCTCTTTTGCTTTTGTATCTATTTTCAATAACAGTAAATAATTTATTACTTGTAATTCCTTCTTATTTTGCCTACTTAAGGAACTTGCCTGGTTGATTTATTGAATTTAATGGCATTAATGAACTTTAATTTTATTAATTTCTTAAACTGTTTTAAGAAATTAACAGTCAGCAAGGGGACAAAAAATAAGACAATTGAATAATCCGCGATGCATTCGAAAGATAAAGGTTCCAGCTTTATTATCCACTTTGACTTAAATTTATTATTATTATTTGCATTTGCCAGGTAATAGTAAACTTGATTGTTTTTTGTAGTTTTTATATTTTCATAACATTGTGTTTCCAAAAAAATATCAACTCATATTTTTAACATAATATTTAGTTCGTCGTAACGACAGTTATGAAATAAATACAAGGCTTTGCGCCACAGAATAATGTCATAGAATTATTAACACAATCGTAGCCTTACATTGCAGTCGCCAAAGGCTACATTTAGGTTTTAAATAAACTTCCAGACTTTTGTCGATAATATTATATTGGTTAACTTTTTTTGCAAATTTAGCTTCGAGATCTGAAGTGAAACCATGAAATATTGACTTATATTCTTTTGAACAGTTCAATCAATTATTCATTGTAACAATAACAAAAAAAAACTAGATTTGTTTATACATTTAATAGATTTCGTGTTCGTTCACATCGTTTAGTATTTTTCTAGCTCAACTTTGTTTACAAAAGTTCTTCTAATGTTTCAAAATTGAATCAAAGAAGTCAGGAATCGTCGTACCGTAATAGGGATTTAAAGAACGATAAAGATCTGAAACTAGAGTATAATGAAGAAAAATAAATCTACCAACTAAAATATACGCGTAATTAGATAATTTAACAATATAAAAGGTACTCACCCCCTGCAATTGCAACCAGAAGCAGAACAAGGCCGGTCATGAAATAAAAGAAAATAACAAATCCAGTGATAAACAAAATAATACAAATTATCATCGTTGGTACAAGCCGCTGCTAATCTCGTGTTTCAACCCAATGAACAATGAGTAATTAAAAGACAAATGAATATATTGGTAACATAAAAACGCAAACATGACATTTATATCTTTTTAAAATGAATGGCCGATCTGATATTTATGAGAAATTTATTTCCCCAATGCCCAAACCTTAATCTGAACCTTCGCACATTTAACCATTGCCGTTCGAGTTGGCTCCCCGTACAATTATTTATTAAGTTCTTGATTCGTTCTTCTGTCTCGTACATCGTTCACTTTTTTCGCCCAAAACAAAAAGATCAATCAATAGTTGTTGCTAGCGCCACCATTCCTGCTTGAATCTCATCCAGATTCCGCGAAGTCCTACTATGTCTACTCCAAGGTACTTGAATTGTAGTTATCTACTTTGTCTCCTTACTTACAGTACCACCATGATGTCCAGTTTTTGCTCCATGTATCTTCAGATCTCACTGTCGTACAACCGTTGACGATGATAACACGGTGAAGAAGTAAAAAAATAGTTCGATTATACGACATGTTTGTTTTTATATAACTTCACTTTTTCAGCAATATCGCATTAAATCAAAATGGGCCTATTCCCCATCCACTATACATCACTTCGTAAATGAATTCTGCACGTCTGGGTATTATTTACGGGCATTCGTCCGCCGACGGCAATTTTTTCGTGATGTAATAAGTAAAACGGTCTTCTGTCGCGGACACGTTTAATATTTATACCCGTTGGTCGTATGAAGGATCGTCGACGGCGGAATCCCTGCCGGCAGAATTACAAAACCCAGCGGTCGCCCATGTGACAAAACGTCCGGCACTGGTACCGTTGCTGCCTTTACCGGCCGCTCGCCTAATTGCCGACGCATCCGAGTGCCAATTAAAAACGCATTTCTTCAATATATTTTACAAGAACCGCCATCGCTTAGACAGAACGCATGACCGGACGATGCGGTAACCATTCAAGTTCTCACGTTTCGAAGTTGTTTTACAATTTCATTGCCGACCTAGGTTTCGTATCCATTTTAAGGAGGTGGGAAACAACACAGTAAATAACACAATAATGGTGGTATCGTTTTGAAGGTATATCTTCTTTCCATAGACAGGTATTGGTCCACAAATTGGAGCTCTTGATCATAACAAAAATAAGACATTACCATAATTGACACACAATCAAAAGTAATGGAATAACAAAAAGGCCGAAAATGTGGAATGTCCATGGAATTTGGATGTGGGATTAAAAGAAAGCGTAGCCGCCCGACCAAATGTGGAACGGTGAAATTGCAAGTAACCCATAATAAGACGGAAGGACTACCATAGACCCAAACCAGGACAAAAGCAAGATTAGGAAGAATCGACATTTCTTCTCATCTCTTCTGCCGATGTCATTGCCTCGATACCAATGGTATGAAAGGCGTTAAGATAAGTTGTACATCAATTGTAAGTATTACAAAAAAGCGAGGAAGATGCTATAATGTAGATCCACTGCGAGACAAAAATTTAGCAAAGCAGTTGGGAGATTACATGAAGTCATCGGGAATGGAAGTGGAGCAGCGAACAAGAAAGATTATAGAGCAAGAGTGGTACACAATCGAATGCAGAATGAAAGGGGCAGCAGATTTTTGGCTGGCAGATGCTAAACATAAGAGAAAGCAGGATTGGTTTGATGATTTATAAATATAAATTTATAGATAATTGAATAGGTGTGGATCACTCGCCCGACTTTCTCTCACCTAACCTCCCGATCTCTAAACGGTGCGACTTTGGACATATGTATGTTTAATAAAATCGGCCATAAATTTCATAAAAATGTCAAAAGCTTGATTGCAAGCTAAAATAAACTACTTATACGATCGACTATGCTACACTGAAACTTAGGCATCCCAACCTACATTCGTAGGTTCATACGTTCAGTGTAAGGCCGGGTCTACACTATGCGTATTCTGCAGATGTGTGTTTCGGCAAGACGACAACACATTGTTTTAAATTTGAGCGTTCACATCTATGCATAGAATACGCAACCCCGTAAATGTAAACGATCAAATTTGAAACAATGTGTTGTATTAAATATATTATGAAAATACGCAGCCGAAACACGCATCTACGGAATACGCATAGTGTAGACCCGGCCTAAACGATGCTTTGTCACCTTGTTGACAGTAAGATAACCTATTTTTTTTGCTGTCAAGAAAGAAGAGTAAATTTAAATACAATTGGACGCGGCTAGGGGTTGAAGTGTACAACCCAACTTTGTAGATTAGAGCAAATATAGAGACATTTTTCCAGCAGCGAGAAGGAAGGGGTCTTCGAAAAGATGGAAGTGGACGAGGGACCCGTGAGCGAACCTGTGCTCGGACCATCAATCGACCAATCCACAAGGTAAGAACTTACACAACGGCAGTTCATGTTGACAACCCTCCCATTATTACTAGCATTTTCTTCTTATATCAATTTTTTTCTTTGTTTCGTCGACAGAGAAACGCGGATGACCGCGACAATTATCCTGCTCTACTTCAGCTGGGCAGAGGTCTTTAGGGAAGTCTCGGCTGAAAATAGTTCTGGCACGGACCGCCAGGGGTCGTCCGTCAAAGTAGGAAGGTAAGACGTCTCTACAGCAGTCTTAAATTGTCGAAATTGCACACAGAGGTGGCCGCGGTCCAAGTAGCGATAGCGTACTTGCCGTTGCAAGTGTTCCGCTCGGTTGTTCCTTGGGAATTACACCGGAATTCATATTGGCTGGCGACAAGGGGTTATGCAGTGCAGAGATCGTACATAGGAGGCCGTGGCCTAGAAGTAATTTACTCGTAATTTTTCTGTTTGGAAACAGGACGCGGTGTGCCCGCGCGGACTAGACCGCGCGTTCAGTCTAGTTTTTTCGAAAAATATAGTTCGGGGATGTTCGAGTATTTTCGGGATGAATGCCGGGAGGGCCGGGAGTTTGATCGTGAAATTCGAATTCAGACGCAAAGAGGGGTGTGGATTGACAAACAAGCGGAAAATTTAACATAAATAAAAAATATAATATCAATCAATTTTGTTAAAAATAAAATATCTTTTATGGATATTACTTAATAAAATATCTTTTCATTTAAAAAATAAACTTCAAACAAATAATTACAAACGTTTTATCTTATTTCAGTATCGATTTGCA
>JAWQRJ010002361.1:0-13684 GCA_033557515.1 Diorygopyx duplodentatus | reverse complement strand
GGCCACCACTCTACACTGTCAAATGCCTTCTCGTAATCGACGAAGGCCAAGTATAGTGGTAAGTTATAGGAGAATCCCTTTCGGAAACCCGTCTGTTCACAGCTCTGAAACTGCTCCAGTTTATTCTCCATTCTAGTCACCATTATTTTACTTAATAGTTTGTAGATCTGCGGTACCAAAGATATTGGTCTGTAATTTTCCAGGTTGTTTCTATCGCCCTTCTTGTATATCAAGACTGTCAACGACCTATTCCACTCTTCTGGGATTCTTCTTTCGCACAAACAAGCGTTTAATAGGATCCTCAAGGGTGTTAGTATTGTCTCTCTACCCTTTTTGATAACTTCTGGGAATATACCATCGATTCCTGGGGCTTTGTTGTTCTTTATGTTATTTTTTATCTCTTCATTGGTAATGTCTGGGATGTCTTCTGAGCCTTTGTTCATGATTTTATTCTTTAAGTGTTTTTCCACATTCTCTGGTGTTGTTTGCTTCTGCTTATATAGATCTTTGTAGAATTCGTCAGCTGTTTGTAATATCTTTTCTCTGTCCGTCACCACATTCCTATTCTTGTTCCTCACCGCAGTAATGTATACTCTCGCTAGAGACGTTCTAACACTTTCATGTTTCTTCCCTTCTCTATTGCCTGCTCAATCATTCTTTCTGTTTGCTTCCTTTTGTCTTCTCTGATCGACTCTCTTAGTGCTTTGTTTATTTCCACATATTCGATTGAGCCGTATCCCCCTTTTCTCAGTAGTAGTCGCCGTCTTGTAAACAAGTCTTCGGTCTTTGCACTCTACTGTTTTGTTTTCCTTCTTTGGGTCCTTGTCACTTCCTTTGCAGCCTTTAACATAGCTTGATTGATTGTCCTGTTGATCTCATTCATTGTCAGTTTCTCGTAGTCGGGGGTTTGATTTAAGTTTCTCTCAAGTTCCGCTATATATTCGGTGTTTTAACATCCGTATTATCTCTCTCCCCTCTACCTCTCATAGTTCACATATACAGGTATCCAAAAAAAAAATATTCCCCAACCCTTGAGGATACTTTTTACGAACAAATTAATTCTAAAATAATGCAACAAAAAGCAAAAATAATGCGACAAAATATTGTGTATTAGCAGATATCTGATAATTACATATAGATTTCTGCGAACGAAACTACTGATGTAACGGGCCTTTTTGTTGTAAACGTTGTCATTGAAATATTAGATCCAGTAATTTATGAACATATACTACTGATACTGGACTACACACTGCTATTCTGTACAGAACCCCCCCTACAATGTTGCACATACACCTATAAAGAGGTGACCGTTATGTTTCAATTCGCAGCCTAAAACCACTGCGGTCTATTCATGAGCGATGAAGTCTGGTTCCATCCGTCATGACATATAAACTCTCATAATACCAGATATTGGTCAGTAGACAATCCCAATATGATTAATCAGAAACCTCTTCGCGATGTAAAAATCAGAGTCTGTTGTGCTGTGTCTGCAGCTCAGATATTAGGTCCCATATTTTTAGAGACAGCATTGAACACCGCTGTGTACCCACCAGTCAATCTGTCGAATTCACGACCAATTCACAGATGAAAGAAGGACAGCAAAGGATCGCAGCCAACTCAATTGCCGGGTCTATCCACTTTTGACTTTTATCTGTTGGGCCGGTTTTTCGTGCACTAGTTGGATAGTCCCAATCAAGAAATTCCGAATTACGTTACTGCAAAGATTGATTGAAAGTTTATCTGTGTAGTTTGTTTATGTTAACGTATGTCGTTGACTATACATACATTAATTTTTACTATAAAAAGAAACGATTTTAAAGTTTTGTAAGTGATTTAGATGGAACACACAAAACTAAAATTGAAAGTAAAAGCAAATTCGGGTTTCTCTACTAACTTGCAGGCAGTTTACACAACCTGCTACAAAAATTTTAATAATTATCGTGTCTTTATTACCAGTAAAACTTTATTATTATTTTAGTTCCTACTCACGACAGCAACATTGAAGTTGTTCGAAGAATACAACGTAAGAAAAAATATGTTTTGTTGCTTAATTGTATAATGTACTTACCTGATACATATATGTCTTTGGTTTTATGCTCTTAGGAATTTTATAACTTACCTTTGTAATAAACCACTGTTTTGCATAGATGTATAATGGAACAGTTCACATAAAGTTTCTTTATGTTTATTTGGAAAATAAAACTCAACAAGAATCATTTTATTTTATTGGTAATATTGTTTTTCTTTTCAGTTTCGCATGTGCAGTACGCTGCACCTCAAGATGCTATCAACATAATCGACGGTCAGTGGAAATCCTGAAAACTTATTTGTTACCTACTTAGTAAAATTTAATATTTGCAGAATATTTTTATATGTGCAAAAATATTTATTATTATAGTAATTCTGCGGCTAGGAAAGGCATTTAAAGTTTATCAAGTAAATGCAGCACTTTGACACATTAGATAAATTTGTACTTACCTTTATCAATATGTAATTGACTGCAATCGTTGACACACTACATTAAAAGTCTAGATGTTTTATTGTCTGTTCGAGTGCTGTTTTTATCTTATCATTTAAATGATGAAATTATTTATTGGTGCAATTAGGAACATAAAGATTAGAGTGGCAAATAAAATCCATTGTTGATCAATGATTTTGATAACGTTCAGTCTTAAGGTAAACTATTGTTATGTATTGCCCTTTCAGTATTTACATATCTCTTCTAATATGTTGTATCTGTTATGTTGCTCTTTTGTTAACCAGTTGATTGTTATTCCATGTTTAAAATGTACTTCATTTTAATATCAGTTTGTTTTGTAATATTTTTTAAATATACACAATTGTTGGTTACTACAGTTTTTTTTTTGCTTTAGACATTGTGAAACATTTACACTTAAAAAAATTCAACTTGTTTTTATTGCGAGAACAAAAACAGGTAAAACTAACAGTATTTTTTTTATATTAAATAATCACCAATTGTCCTTCTACAATAACTTCAATTTCACAGCATTATTAAACTACAGCAAAATGTACTGATGATGAGAGACTGGCTCTTGAAATATTCATCATTAAATTTGTTAAAAAATTCTTTATTTACCTTCATTCTACTAAATTTAATTGTTCTTCAATTGCGATGTTTAACAGTTGATATTTAATTGACCTTTCCATCACATTAGAAGATGTAATACACATTATCAAACAGCTAACGGAGAAGAATTATGACATAGACATGCACATTATTTTCATTCGACTTTAAACAGGTGTTTGATAAACTACACAGAAAGAAAATAATACAGGATTTAGAAGATATTGGAACCCCAAAGAAGCTGGTAAGGTTAGTTAGAATGATGATGGAAGGATCGAGCGCAATAATCAATACAGGCAGGATAATATTGCAGTGCAAAAGGAGTCCAACAGGGGAATTTAATATTACTTTTAGATGCAATTTTCACATCAATGCAAAATTGCATCTAAAAGTAAAATTAATTTGATTATAAGCAGATTAGTAAGATAGGTTGCAATGATGTTTGCAAAGATTTTTTTCTTTAAAGATTTATGGTTTCGCAGTTTATCTTCTCTCCTGAAAACATTCCGACATGAATATGCAGAATCTGGCAGACCTGACAATTTTGAAAATGATATAAAATGTATATTGTTCAACTTTTCAATCTGGGAATAACTGAAGTTATATTGGGTTTTTTACCCCAATATAACTCCAGTTATTTTAGATTTCAAACAAAAAACTTAAAAATTTTAAATATCAAGCCTATGTCCATTATTCTCCATTTTTTCTTGTAATCAGAGAAGGATTTTTTTTAGCTAATTATAGAATAGTGGAGTGGATAATTGTAGCAAGTCGTGCAGTTTTAAATTTAGGGCTTTGACGCAGTGATCTGCAAATTGTTGCATAATTTCAATACCACCGATTTTCTGTTCAAAAAGTAATGTATACAAGTTAGTTTTTATAGACATCGAACATAATTTTTACAACATTAACTACTTCATACTATTTTGTTCCTTTAACAATATTCTTTAATTTTTATATTTAAAAAAAATATATTCAGAGAATATAGCAGAAAAATAACTGTGTATGATAAATAAATCACCCTTGTCATCATTACGCCACTGAAATGGATAAAAATTACTTCTTACCATAGACACAAGAAATGCGTACTACAGCACCATTATGCTAAAAATTAAAACAGTTTTAATCATAAGTTTACATCAGTATTACCATTAGTACAGGAACGCTGGGTAGGCAGGAATGTTGGATATGCTTAGCATAATTATAAACAACAACATTAACCAAAGTATTTTGTTATCACAAGCAATTGCAATATTAATTTTTAATATTATACATATACAGGCTATCCCAGAACTCGCGCCATAGCCCAATATGTCAGATTCCTCATGAAAAATGATGTGCATTCAAATATTGAATATTATGTAGTATATAATATTGAAATGCTAGTGATCCTGCAGATCATTAGCCTTTCTAAATATTCAGCGTCCAGTCGGGTTCAGCTGCGCAAGAGTATGCTTGAGCAACGAACACTTCAAACTGGTTCATGTAGGTATTCCATCAAGAAATGGTGCAGGTGGGTCCCCACAGATTGTGTATTAAAAAAAAATAATAATAAAATGAAATTGAGATAAGAATAATCTATTATTTATTTAATTAATATTTAAAAAATACTATAAGATAAAGTTAGTTCTAATATTAATCAAAGTTCAGACATATAATTTGAATGCTGAAATTATTTTATTGCACACTAAAAAAGTGTAATAATTGTAGAAAATAACCAAAGTACGTAATTATCGAAGGTAACCATGAAAACAACATCACACATAATTGATACATCACACATTGAAACAAAAAATAAACAATTTTCAGTCGAATTTTATACTTTATCTTAGATACATGAGACAAAGAAGGCAATGTTTGGTGTGAAGAAAGGTGCAAAAAAATGTCTTATTTCTTGGACTAAATTTTGAATCATACACAGACAGGGCCGGCCTACTCTATAAGGGACCCCGGGTGCAAGAAACCATTTGGGGCTCCAATTTTTTCAAATTAAAAAAACACCGAAAAACATAACATATGCTTAAAAAATATTTTATTTAAATTTGTGATTTTGTTTTTGCTATTACATTAATTATTCCAGAAAAATCACAATTTTCCGCAATTTCTTTTATTTATTTTTTCGATGCTTAATATAGCAAGTGCACTTAAACGTTCTGGACACATACTGGACCCAAGATTAACTCTTTATTAATTTTAATTTGCTGAAAGAGCGCTCTGCACTTGCTACAGTAACTGGCAATGTAAAGACAATTTTTAACACGGTTAGTGCAATTCTCTCTTCAATTTGTAATATAGCAGTATCAATTATTCTTTTTCGGGTGCTTTTTTTCCGGAAAATGTTTTGAAATATTCAAATTACGTGCTATCGTTTTTGTTTCGTCTAAGAAAGTGTTAAAATTTGTTCTTAAATTTTGGATTTGAGGTTTAATTTTAATAACTAAATTAAATGCGGAGTCAAGAACAATTGTTTTTGCTTGAAGTAGTTTGTTGATGCTGTTAATTTTTGAGAATATTGCAAACCATACTAATCTAGTAGACATTTAGCCTCAGATACAGCTGCGTTATCCTTAGGGCATTACAAGTTTGTTCAAATTGTGTAGGTATACACTGCTGACAGAATATATTTTGGCTTCCCAACGTGTGTCACATAATGGTTTAAGAGTACTATTTAAATTCTTTCGTAGAATTTTCCATCTTTTAGTAGATGCAGAAAATGAACAATAAAATACGTTGCAATATTCCAACAACAAAAAAAAATGCAGTATGTACTGCTGGAAGTGTCATCACAAATTAATAAATTTAATGAATGTGATAAGCATGGCACACATACATTGCATGTGGGTTCAGGGCGATTATTTTAAATTTTACATCTTTATATTTATAATGAAATAGTAAATCTTTATATTTCCCTTTCATATTGTTACCGTTGTCATATGCTTGCCCTCTACAATTCATAATATTTAAAAGCATTCTGTACCGGTTGATTTAAATCTTTTACAGTTTACGTTTTGTTCTGGGGTACTATAATTATGTCAACAAGTCAACGGTCAAGCAATTAAGGTAATAGGATATTTTAGAATCGTTAATTATGAATCTGCAGTCAAAACAGAACATTTTCAAAATGGCGGATTCAATATGGCGGACCCACACTGAAAAATCCCTATTTTTAACTCTCCATACCTGCATAAATGTTAACGTTTGCGTTTGAATCGTCTTAGAAACCTGCAAGTTTAAGAAAAAATAAAAAATAAATTAATAAAGGTACTTATTTAGTAATCCCAAGGAAGAACTACCTCGTAGAAAAAAAAATAGATGGGTGAAAAAAAACATTAAAGCACAAAGAATTGTTACGCAGCCTGTTTTACTTCTTCTGTCAGTTTCAAGCAACGACTTCATTCTTGAGTAAAAATTCCATAGAAGTTTAATGTAAGTTTTTATATATACATATGTAAATAACATAAAACCAATAGACGGTATATTTTACGAACTTAGTAGTTCATTTTCATATTTTAATGCATCTTCTGCATTAAAATATCAACAAAAAAACATGCTGTTTATTAATTATATTAAGAACGTAATCTCATATTTTACTATAACTAGATAATACATTTTTGAAAATATGGCTTCGCAGGGAAAAATGTTTAGGAAATCGTCAAAAACTCTCCAACAGGTAATTTTAGGTGCTATAGGACTTAATAAGATTTGATTAAAAATTCAGAGAATAATCTAAAAATGCAGTAACATGTAGGGTGTTCCATTAAAAAAAATGAAGTTGTGAGCTGTTAGGGACAAATGGAACATTCTGTATATGGGAAAATATTTTAGGGCCGTAGATAGCCGTATTAATAACAACTTTTGTATAAAAGTTTTTTTCCTAAAATACGTGACCAGGGAGTCACAGTCCACTCACGCACTATTGGATCGAAATTTGAAATATCTCCGAAACTAAATAAGATATCTGTTGTAACCAAAATAAATTTATGCTATGGCAAAAATTATCAAACTTATTTCTGCATTTATTATACTATACTTACGTAGTTTTACTTTTTAGTAGTATTTACGTAGTTTACGTTTTTCTTCTACTTAGAAGAAAAATCACAAGGAACATTTTGAGTCCATTTATTTTCTTAATGGTCTAAAATTTTTCAATTGACTTGCCATTCTGCATGTTAGTATAAGAATCTTTTAAAATTTTTTTAAATTAGCAGGCTAGTGATATCAAGGAAATCAAATATACATTGAAAATCATTTGAATTTATAGCGATAATACCAACAACAACTACAAAAATATTAACAGATGATAGATCTTATCAGGACAAACGTACTTTTCCGTTAGATATGTAAAACCTAATTTACCGTTAGGAAGGTGCGGCACTTTTTATCATTTTCAAGCTCCCATCATATCAGTTCTTCCGTCTGATTTATTATTATTAAATAAAAACGTTAAATGAGATTACAAAATGTGAGGAAACTCCTGTTTTGGTAGTTTTTACAGCTGAGTAGATTATTGTTCATACTTTCTTCTAGCATATTAGTATTATGGCGATTTGAATTTTTTTGGAAAAAAAATCGACTTTGTGTGTTGGTACTCTAAAATGTAGCCTTGATCTCCTTTTTTGTAGATTCCAAAATAATGATAGCATGCGTGGTGAAACTTTAAAGTAGATAATATAGAAAAGTCAAAAACAAAACTCAAAATTTATTTCAATTCTTGATGTATTATTAAAGATGTTTGTTGCTTATTGACATTATCTTAACTATTAAACGCCTTTCTGCGTTATTCGAGAAAGTCGAGGAAGTCGAAAAAGTAAAGTAATTCTAAATTAATGTAAAATTATTCAACAAGTAACGCAAAGCTGATTTAATTTTTTCATTTTTTGTGTACTCATGGAACTAAATTATTCTTTTAGAAACTGTTTATTTGAGTTTTTCATACTCTTGTGCATGACGCCATGATTTTTTAATTTATTTTAGAATGGTTGATGGGACTACATCATAAATCCTTAATATAAAGGTTACCTTATTAACTCTATTTCCAGAAAATCATAACTAGTTGTTGGTCCTATGTTTGCGCATATGTTCTAGTAATAAAATATCACGTGTTTCTATCTAGAAGGTGGGCGTTGGTGTAGCCATTCGTGAGAAATAAGTTGCTAAAAATTAAAAAAATACATTGTGTCTACAAGCACTGAAACAGTAGTAGAAATAAAAGTAACGCTACTTACTCTTTGATTTTCTTTTGTAAGATTGGAAAAATTGTGGTCGTGGAACATAATCTTATGAAAATATCTTGAAAACTATTGTATGTCTATCATACGTACCCAAATGAAGTAATCATAACGTATATAAAACCTGTTCTACAGTAATTCAATAATATAGCTTAAGGCACAAAATCAATTGCTGACTGACTTTCCTTTAGCAGAGTTCACTCGAATAATAACCAATTATATAAAACCAGTGATTTTACTAGCACTAATTTTAGATAATTAGATAATATTAATATAGCGTCGCTTGATGATATAGAAACAGTTGTATGTTAGCAAGTTTTAACATAACTAAAACAAGCAATTATGAACTCCGTAGTACAAGGTCGACTTAAAAGAGAAATGATACAGTGTCACGCATAAAAGCGGTTTATGCTCATAAAAGCGTGCTTGTTTATGATCCTATAACTTAACTTCTATTTTTTTAGAAATGATACTTTGATTAGTTTTTAGTTATTTTTTGTTAAAATATTACAGAAAATTGTTTCTTGGGTTCAATTTTTCATCACATTTTTTAACAAAGCAGGGTGCCTAAGGAAGAAAGGAAAGATATTTTGGGAAATTATAGCGTAGGTTATTTTAAGAAAAAACCATCAGTTTCGGATGATATACGATGATTTGAATTAATTTAGTTTAGCTCAAGTCATCCCAACGTCAAAGTAGAGTTTTTACTGCCGAATGCTACTTCGTTGGTCCAACCATTAGATCAAGGTATTATTTATACCTTTAAAACGTACTACATAAAACGATCATTTCAATGGATTTTAGACACAATTGATTCAAAATCAATTGATGTAATGAAAGCATGGAAGGAATGTTCAATTAAAACTTGTATCGAAATCACATCGTTTACGGTAAAATAACTAAAAAAAATCAATCCTTAATGCATGTTGGAAGAAGATATGAGCATCGTCAGTAGAAAGCTTACTTGAATTCCCAGAAAATGGAATAGGGGAAATATTACAAGTTGCTAAATCGATCGGAGGTGAAGGTTTTGTGGACATGGCTAGTGAAGACGTCCAAGATGATTTATTAGTGGAAGAAGAAATTGGCGAAGCGGATTTAGTGGAAATGGCATCCGAAGTTGTTAATCAAATTGATTCTGAAGACGACAGCTCTGATGAACATTGTGAAGTTACTAATTTTACTCTAAAAAAGCTACAGGAAGGACTTACGTTAGTGAAAAGCCTTGAATCATTTTTCTTGACTGAAGACCCTTGTGCTGAAAGAAGCCGAAAGTTCAAAAGGGAACTGGAAAATTGCCTATCTCCATAGAATGGGATTTACTACGAACTTGTAAGGGCCTGCAAACTGACTAAAATAACAGATTGTTTAAAGAGGGCAAAAGATGCAAAAATCCTAACGAATAAATGGGTTCAGAAAGTGATGATATCGTTCGACCGAAAAAACGCTCTCGCCTCATTGGTGCTGACGAGTGATGAAGAAGAAATTTGATAAAATAAGCTTAAATTAAACGAGAACTTGTATATTATAACATTTTTGAATTCTCTATCGAATTTTAATAATGTGCTCATTATTAAAACATTATTTGGTCTAACTCGCTCCCTTAATTTAATATTTTTTTATTGCACAGGATCTAACAACGAAAGAGATGGAATATTACACTTATTAAATTTGCAAGCTTTTTTTTATCTCACGATTTGTAGCACCAGCAAACAACAAAATAAGTATAAGTTGTCCTTTTTTCAAGAAAACAGTTTTTTATTTCCTTACACTGTTTTGATATCATCATTTATGAATAATAGTAGGTTTGCAAAGTTTAGTGAGAAAATTCCCAAGGGTCGCTGAGATATTAATTAAAAACGAACGAGGGATGGATGAAGAAACTTATTCAGTGGCGGCCTTGGGAAGGCAAAAGAGATAAAGGTCGGTCAAATCAAAGATGGGTAGATCATATAAAGAAAGTGGTAGGCTCAAAATGGATCTACATAGCAATATATGGAGAAAATGGAAAATTCTACGGGATACCTACGTGCCATCTTGCTGGAACTAGATCCAGACGCTTGGTACTTGCAGATTTCTCCTATTGTGATAAAATGTTATCAGAGTTGGGACGAGATTATTTTAGAGATACACTTCCGGTCTTTGAATGTACGTTTCTTTAATCCAGTGAGATTTATTCCACCTTTGCAGCACAATAGCGACAATTATGGAGAATAAGATACACATGAAGACTAAAAGTTGATTGTATGCATCATTTGTTCACAATAAAGCTGCGGTAGTCCCCGGACTAATTAATTTTTTACCCCAAAAATGTATACTCTAAAAAATGCTTAATAATGTTTGTGAGTGATCAATAATGTTTTAACCAATACATTTTCTGTCTATTGTCATTCTTCTTTTTTTGTGTGTGCGTGGATTGTCCTGAAGGTCTGAAGTTTGGAAGTGATATGAATGAATTACTTTTTTGTTTATTTTTACTGCAATTCATATTTTTATTATTCCGTTGTAATACACATGATTATGTTAATTTAATGAATATTCTCTTCTATTCTATTGTTTATATTAAAATTAAATTATTTAACATTACGGCTGCAATATATGTTACTTTATTTTAGGAAAGACATGTGTTGATGCGTTGGCGCGTCGTCTGAAATCATCAATGGTTTTACTACAAGATGATGACGCGCATGCTTACCACCTCCCACTTATAACTGCTGGTTTGAATCACAAATAGTTTTTATCTTCACTCGTAGTGTCCTTTTAAGTGTCGCGGTAGCTTCGACAATCAAGTGTGTGTTGAAAAAAGTGTGAAGATGTTCTCTGATCTCTTACAAAAAGTACGAAATTTTCGTGTTTATTAAATACAACACAAATATTTAACAAGCCAACATTATATCTAGTAACCGTTAGACATTCAATGCAGGGGACTTTTTAGTTTCGTGTAAACATTATGCTACGTCCAATAAATTCGAATATATACTATTATTAACTATAGAATTTATTTTAATTACGGATTATTTAACCGCACATTAATTACAATTAAACTTACTCACTATAATGTGATTGTGAAAATATAACGTTATAATTTTACTATTTATTTTCTCGTGACATTATCTTTTACGGTTATTTTCAAAAAACGGTGTAAACTGATATGGGATCTTTTTAGTTTGCCACAGATGGATACGTGGTTATGGATGGATTTCTTACAGATGAAGAGGTGGATGTGCTGAAAAAAGAAGCTGAAAAGTTAATAGAAGCCATGCCTGAAAAATCCGACAGAGTGATCTTCAGCACTACGGATTCCGAAGCCAAACAGGTGTGTAAAGGTTAAATGTTGTAGGGAATTAATCTTAAAAGTTTTTAATGTTATCTACTCTGCTTAGAGATGCAATGGTCAGCCTTGTATGCTGACCTTTGATCCTCCTTTGATTGAGGAGTAAAAGATCGAGACATATATATTGTGTAATGAAGGAAATTTTAACTGAAAATGAGTTTGTGCACCCATACTTTCCGAAAAGTATCAGATATTGGGCTTTCACTTTAGTTTTGCATATTTTCCCTTTACTGTTTTTTCTTGTTTAAAATAATTTCCAGTTTTGGAAGGAAAGAAAAATTGATTTCGTTTATACTTGTTTTTGAGCAATTGAAAAAACTACTATTATGTGTTGCATGACATTTACTAACTAAAACTAAACTTAATGACTAAAACTGCGAGAGTTTCTTTTAAATTTTTCACTTTCAAAGAAAGAAAACGATTAAAGTATAACACATTCAATTAAGGATGAACCTAAGAAAGAAAATTAACACTAATAATAGCAGCCATTCAAAGTTAAAATTTCTTCCAATAAAATAGTTTATCAAAATGAAAGCTGTAACGAATTGGCTCATTAAGTTTTGGTTTTTCATGCCCAACAATATAAATGTTGGGTTATTGAAAGCGCGCAGATATTTGTTTATCTACCACAGATAATCCTATTGTACTAAACATTATTTGCCCGATATTTTAGTGTAGTTCATTATATTGTTGCCGAAGATATTTTCTATTTAAGATGCTTAGATGAATCTTATTTTTTAAAATACATAAATTTGAAATACACCAAATTCTGTAGCTTTTGGAACCAAATGGTGAAACATAGATGAGGATTTTTAACCTAAACTTATTGAACATAATTCAGTTCCCAAAAAGTTATTTCGCGCAATTGCGCGAATTATATTACAATAAATTATCAGAGCAAGAATTTGAAATTATCAAGTAGTAAACGTTTACCATGAAATGGTATATTGTTTTAAATTTTGTAGTTGGTTCACGCCAAGAGGTAAGATATAGGTAAGGTACGCCATAGGTTCTTACCTATGGCATATCTTCCCAACAGTGCGTATATACAGGGTGTCAATTTGAAAACTTTCAGTCATTGTAACTTCGGAACTACTAGAAATATCAAAAGAAAAATTTTGGGAGATGTTAGAACAACAAGGGGGACATCGAACGAAATTTAAATCAATCAATTTGTTTTCTGGTAGTTTTTTTAAGTGTGTTTTTTAAATTTATTGAAAAATTTGACATTCCTGAAAGTTCTAAATTCGGTAAGCTTTATTTCACATTTAAAACTTTTATAACAATTTTCATTTCATTTCATGTTCGATTTTCGAATTCCGTTCTGACATTCTCCATCGTTTCCCTTCTTGATTATGCATTTATTTATAATTCGTTACCGAAGGCGTTGAATTGTTGGAGGTTGTGTTTTGTAAATAATAGATTTTAAGTAGTTCCAAGAAAAGAAAAAAAATCCAACGGGCTTAAATCGGGTGATTTAAAAAAGTGAAATCTATGGGTTGAACATTAAATCAATTCTAAATTGATCTATTGCTAATTTCACATCGTAAACAAGAAACTATCTCCAAATTGCTTCTTCATCATTTATAGCCAGTGATGCAGTAATGCAAAACGCTATAAATAAATCTAAGTCACTTCCTGTCCCAAATACACAACTCATTGATGGCAATTGTTCAGTTGAAAACAGCAGCCTTAATGAGGTGTGTCTTGCCAATAGTACTTAACAATCTTATTAATGGTTTTCAATGTCGGTTTCCAGAACAAAAACAAATACTTCATCGACAGTGCCGACAAAATTGGTTATTTCTACGAATCCGGAGCGATAGGAATCGATGGTGAACTGCAGGTTCCAGCTAACAAATCCTTAAACAAAATAGGTCACGCCCTTCACGAACTAAACAATGTCTTCAAGAGCGTAACATTAGATGTACGGGTTAAGGAGACATGCTTTCAATTGGGCTTTCAAGATCCTGTCGTGCCACAAAGCATGTACATATTCAAAAATCCGGGAATTGGCAGTGAAGGTAAGTGCCTTTG
>JAWQRJ010002360.1:0-13687 GCA_033557515.1 Diorygopyx duplodentatus | reverse complement strand
GCTCGTTCCGCTTCTAATTTGTCTTCGTCGCTTTCCTCGTCACCGCGTTCCATTGCCTCATCGTTGTCGTCCTCGCCGTCGCGTTCCGCTTCTAATTTGTCTTCGTCGCTTTCCTCGTCACCGCGTTCCTTTGCCTCATCGCCTTCGCCGTCGCGTTCCGCTTTTAATTCTTCTTCGTCTCCGCGTTCTTTGTCGTTTTCGCCGTCCCGTTCTTCTTCGATCCCTTCGTCTTCAACGTTTCTTTCATCGCCCTCCTCTTCCTCTTCCTCTCCGCGCTCTTCCTCGCCTTCATTAGAAGCGTCCTCATCTTCGGCTGCCCTTTCTTCTCCGGAGGCTTCTTCGTCTTCGGCGGCCCTTTCTTCCTCGGAGAGTTCGCCGTCTTCCGCAGCCCTTTCTTCTCCGGAAGCATCTTCGTCTTCGGCTGCCCGTTCTTCTCCCGAAGGCACCTCCTCTTCAGCCGCCCGTTCTGCACCGGAAGCTTCCTCGTCTTCAGCAGCCCTTTCTTCTCCCGAAGCTTGTTCGTCGTCGTCGGCTTCGTCTTCCGCTGCTCGTTCTTCGTCCGAAGATTCTTCGTCTTCGGCTGCCCGTTCTTCACCGGGAGCGTCTTCGTCTTCGGCTGCCCTTTCTTCCCCGGAAGGTGCCTCGTCTTCGGCTGCTCGTTCTTCACCGGAAGCTGCTTCGTCTTCGGCTGCCCGTTCTTCACCGGAATCGTCTTCGTCGTCGGTTGCCCGTTCTTCACCGGCAGCTTCTTCGTCTTCGGCGGCCCTTTCTTCTCCGGAAGCTTCCTCGTCTTCAGCGGCCCTTTCTTCTCCCGAAACTGCTTCGTCGTCGTCGGCTTCGTCTTCCGCTGCTCGTTCTTCGTCCGAAGGTTCTTCGTCTTCGGCTGCCCGTTCTTCACCGGAAGCGTCTTCGTCGTCGGTTGCCCGTTCTTCACCGGAAGCTTCTTCGTCTTCAGCTGCTCGTTCTTCACCGGAAGCTGCTTCGTCTTCGGCTGCCCGTTCTTCACCGGAAGCTTCTTCCTCCTCGGCTGCCCGTTTCTCACCGGAAGCTCCTTCGTCTTCAGCTGCTCGTTCTTCACCGGAAGCTGTCTCGTCTTCAGCTGCTCGCTCTTCACCGGAAGGTTCTTCGTCTTCAGCGGCCCTTTCTTCTCCGGAAGCTGCCTCGTCTTCGGCTGCTCGTTCTTCACCGGAAGCTGCTTCGTCTTCAGCTGCTCGTTCTTCTTCGGAAGCTGTCTCGTCTTCAGCTGCTCGTTCTTCACCGGAAGCTGCCTCGTCTTCAGCTGCTCGTTCTTCACCGGAAGCTTCTTCGTCTTCAGCGGCCCTTTCTTCTTCGGAAGCTGCCTCGTCTTCGGCTGCTCGTTCTTCACCGGAAGCTGCTTCGTCGTCGGTTGCCCGTTCTTCACCGGAAGCTTCTTCGTCTTCAGCGGCCCTTTCTTCTTCGGAAGCTGCCTCGTCTTCAGATGCTCGTTCTTCACCGGAAGCTGCCTCGTCTTCAGCTGCTCGTTCTTCTTCGGAAGCTGCCTCGTCTTCAGCTGCTCGTTCTTCACCGGAAGCTGTCTCGTCTTCAGCTGCCCTTTCTTCTCCGGAAGCTGTCTCGTCTTCAGCTGCTCGTTCTTCACCGGAAGCTGTCTCGTCTTCAGCTGCTCGTTCGTCACCGGAAGTCGCTTCGTCTTCGGCTGTCCGTTCGCTTTCGGAGGCCCCGTCTTCGCCGGAGGCCGACGACGCTTCGTCGTCGGCCGACCGCGTTTCTTTTCCGTCCACCGGAGGTCCGGCGGTTGCCTCGCCGTCGCGGATTTGCCCTTCGGCGCCTGAAAGTGCGACGAAAGGATTTACTCATTCGTTTGGCAGAAATCGGTTTTGGATAATCGATTACCTATCGCTTCCGTAGTTTCGCCGGCGGCGGTTGTCGGATCGTCAGCTTTGCTTTTGCGCTAAAAAATATTTCATAAGGGCACTAGATTAAGCGGTTATTGAAAATTGCAGAACTCACCTCGTACAGTAATAGACATAACAGGATTAAATATTTTAAATCCTTCATGTTAATTGTCTTTTTTTTTCGAAATCAATCAACACCGACGATAGTCTTAAGATGTTCTCGATTGGTTTATCGGGGATACTGTTGCAGTGTTTTATGGTGAGTCCGTTGTTTATGGCCTATTATTTAATAAAATCCTATGGTGTATTGTTTTGGAACAATTGAGACAAGATATCAGCTGCGACCTCCCACGTACAGACATTTATCCGCAATATGTAATTGTGTTTAATCGTAAACGTCGCGAAAGTTGGAAGGTTCATTAGCACTCTTAAAGTTCTCTTGTTATACGCACCTCAAAAAGAGAAAACGTTAGTTGCCTTCAAATGAGTAGGTTGTCTTAGGATTTCATTTTGGAGAATTATTAGTTTATATAAATTTGTATATATTTTTAAATTACACAAAACACTGCTGCACTTTCAGTCGCTCGGTGGCAACAATTAAAAAACTTTTTTCTATTGTTATCTTTATCATAAAACTTCAACCTAGGACAAGAGCTTTTCATACTATATAGTTGCGTTTCGTATAAAGAAAAACTACCAAATATGTCTTTACCGCCACAACCTATTCTTACGCGATGGGGTATTTGCTTACTTGTAATGGACTCTCAATGACAAGCAAGGTTGTCCTACTCTAGAGCTCCGCAATAATTGCATTCCTCGACATTAATAAGCTGTGGCATATTAATATCAACACTCACCGCACCCTTTTAAACCAACCACGTGCATTTCTTAAGGAAGATCGATATAACCTATTGAAATATTAAGTCTTTAATAAATCTATAAGAAAAAAAGTATCCTTAAAATTTAAACTAGGTAAGAGAAAGTCGTGTGAGTAATATTTATACTAAACGATTGGATAATTTCAAAACACCAAGCTGCTGTTTGTCTCTTTTATTTTCACTTACTACATTTTATACACACACACATATATATCACACGATTCTCTGCTTGTTGCTCATCCTGATCAGTTGCCCTATGGTCTTCTCGTCGAAAATGTTGAGCTTGATCTGGAAGGGAAAGCCGTACGCGTCCTCGAGATTGATCACGGTGGGCGATGCGGACCCGCTGTACTGTTTCGACAGCTCCTTCAGCGACGCCACCACCTCCTTGTCGGCCATGTCCAGGACGATCGAAATGTTGGTGCCGTCGCTGGACGGCACGTTTATCGTCGTCTTCTGCCACGGCTTCTGCTTAACGATCGAGTGCCCGCTCACTATCGCCGTGTCCTTCGACAGCAAGCTGATGAGCTGCGCGTCCAGCGAAATGGTGAAGTACTGCCTCATGTCGTCGCGTAAATACGAGACGACGCCCAGCGGTTGCAATTGGTTATACGATACGTCCAGCTCGTTGAGGAGATCGAGCACTTTCGGACTGGTCAGGTCGACGTACACCGGACTGGCCTCGTCCAGTTCGACGACGTAGATGACCAAGACGTTGATCGTTAACGGTTGGGGTATGAGGGCGGCGCTCTCTAGATCTCCCAGCGCCTCGAACATCGACCGGTCGTTCGGGTTTATGTAGATTTCGCGCACGGCGTTGTAGGCGTCCGAGATCTGTAGGGGGACGGCTCCGTTTTCGGGTGGTAACTTCGATAGCTGGTCTAACGTTGACATTTTTAGTTTCATTTTAACGCATTGGTACGAGGGGGGCGTCGGGATGCAAACGATGAGGTACGGCAAGCGCTTCGCCTCTATCGCCATGGGGACGTTCGCCTTCCCGACGGTTAGCAACGTTTGCACCACTTCCGGGTTGTACAAGTCCAAACCGATCGTTACGAATTGACTGTAGTCGTCTCTCACCTCGAAGAACGCGTCGTTCGGAGTTCTCCGCGTAAATCGAACCGCCTTCATGATGGTGACGACGACTTCGCGCCGGGACAGATCCAGGAGAACGGGCGATACGCTCCCTTGGATCTGCAGGAAGAACAGTCCGTGAACGGTGGTTCTTTCCGACGTGCTATACGGTAGGAGCGTTTGTATTCCCACCGACCGAATAGCCGTTTGCGTTCTCACCGTAGTCGAGTCTAACGTAACCGTAACGGGCACACCGTTTTCCATTAACTCCCAACTGGCGCTGTGTCCGGTTTTGTCCATCGGTAATCGTTTTAGGAGCTCGACAACGTTGACGAGACCCCTGTCGAAGGAGAGCGGTAGCGTTTCGTAACCGTCCGGAATTTCGACGGTTACCAAATCGGGCACGTAGATGACGTGGTTGAGAATTTCGATAGGGTCTATACCCGTCGGGTTGTGCCCCGTCGATTCTATAGTCAACATAACCAGTTTGTACAGAGTGGTCGAGTTCGTCAGGTCGAGTTTGAGTAAAATCTCCTGCCCGTCGCGATCCCTCAGGTTCAGCTCGAATTCGGATCGCCCGGACACGAATTCCGCCGCCAGAGCTCTGAGCCGTTCGACGATCTCCGCTTTGCCGACGTCTACGGTTACGCTGAACGAGCCGACGAACGGCGCCGTGACCGGGAACGACATCAAGATCGGTATGACGCGCTTCGGCGGCCTGATTCGCACCAGTTGAGCCGGGATGCCCCTTTCCGATTCGATCGAGAGCTTGAGCAGGTTTTCGATCGTGGCCGAATCGCTGACGTCGATGTGCACCTGTCTCGACGACCCGTCGGGCATCTTGATCGTGATCGCCTCCTTCGGACCGCCCTCTTGCGAGTCGACTATCTGCTGGAGCTTGCGCAGCACCGACAAGTTGTTCACGTCGATGGCCACTTGGTGGTTGGCGCCGCTCTGATCGACGATCTCGATGTACTGCAGATTCTTCGGTTTCGGTTTTATTAGCAGTTCGGCTTGGGAACTGGTCGACTTCACCGTCATCTCTTTGAGGATCTGCAGGGTTTTCGGGTTCGTCTTGTCGAGCTTGAGATCGAACTGTCTGCCCTGCGGGCTCATCAGCTTCAGCGAGATCGTTTGCATCGAATCGCCGATTTTGGTGGTGTCCGTCGAGAACATCACCAGCTGGTCCATAATTTCGTAGCTGTTCACGTCGATGACGATTTTCCACACGGACATATCCAAGTCCTGATACTTCAATTCGAAGAGGAACGCCGGTAGCTTCGGTCGCTCGATGTTGTACAAGATTTCTTGCGTCTTCAAGTCGTCCACGTCAATACTATACGTTGCGTAAGTCGCCCCGTCTTGCTCTGCGAAATAAATACTGTACGTCCCGCTCGATTTCTCGCTCTGCGAGAGCTCTCTGAGCGCATCCAGGACGTCCGCGCGGTTCAAGTCGATGTGCACCGTTTTCTTCGGCAAGTTAATCGCTAGGACGTTCGTGTTCAGGTCCTCGAGCGGCTCGTAATACACTTTGCAGTAGGCGGAGACTCTCTTTAGGACGTCTAAAGTTGCGAGATCGAAGAGGTCCAAACGCAGAATGTAGACGTCTCCGGACGCGTGCGGGATCATCACGAAGGTCGGGTTTTCCGGTTCGAACCCGTGCGTGAACGGCATCGACAACGTTCTCACTTCCTCGATGTTCAGGTCGATGCAAACCGGGCCGAAATCGACGACGTAAAAGTTGACGACCGGAAATTGGGTGAGAGGTCCGTTAACCGTGGGTCTCGGTAACAAAACGCGATGCTTCCTATTGGGTACGACCAGGGGTATCGGAGGCGGCGAATAAGCGGCTAACCGCTTCAATCTCTGCAGCGTATCCAGGTTGGATAGGTCGATAAAAACGGGGCGGGGTAAGTTGTGTTTCGTCGGGATCTCCATGTACATCCCCAGTCCGGGTTGGCTCGCGCCTATAGCTTCTATTTCGGCGGTGACTAAATAGTTACTCAAATCCAAACGGAGCGGGTTGGCCTGATCGATCTGGATCAACAACGTCGGTTGCTTGTAGATGACCGGGATCAACCTGATCGGGCACTTGCTCGTCATCTCCTTCAACGTCGTCAGCGTTAACGCGTCCTTAAGATCGAGATAAATGGGATACTTCACGTTTTGGCGCTCGTAGAAGAACGTGGTCACCTCTAATTTAGTTTGGGGTTGGAGCACCAAGAGCTGCTCGACTACTCCAGGATCGTTCAGGTCAATCGAGATCGCCGCTTGACCGTAATCGACCTCGAGCAGCATGTTAAGTATCGGTTGATTACCAGGATGGGTTATGATAACGATCGGGTTTAGGATAACCGAACTCAACACGCTCAGCCCGGTTAAGAATACCGGTAAGTTCTTGTCTTGCATATCGATCAAGATCGGGGGCATCCCCTTCTGTTCGCACGCGATGATCTTGACCGGAATCGAACCAGGTTTCAAGTTCTGCATCTGCTGATTGATCATATTCAAAACTGAGCCGTTGTTGCAATCGATCGTGATCGGGAAACTAAAACTGTCGATAGGGATATCGAAGACTTGAAGGGGTACATAACCGGTCTTCGGTATCACCCTGTAGCGTTTCGGGTAAATAAACCTCCTACCCAAACTGATCAGTTGCGTGATGACCTCCGCGTTGGTCGTGTCCAACCTTATCGGAATGGTGCTGCCGTAGTTATCTGTGATCAGAGCCACGTAGCAGTTACAGTAGTGCGGCGCCTGTTTCGAAATCTCGATCAGTTCCTGCAAAACCAGCTGGTCCTTCGTGTCTAACTGGATCTTGAGTAACTTCCCGTCCGTGTCGAGTATCGTAAACACGAATTCGCTGTGAGGTAACAATAAGGGAGTTTCTTGCACGCTGGTGAACTGACTCAACGCGAGCAACTGTTGTATCGAGTCCTCTCTTTCGATGCTGATGTACAGCTCTTCGGGGGTAGGTCCCGGGAGCGGCACGATGAAGTACTTCCCGCTGACGACGCCCATGTGCAGCTTCCTCAAACCGTCCACCACCTCCGGCTGGCCCAAATCCAGCACTACGCTGTGCGCCTGGCCGCGGTTCTTGAACGAGAAAGCCATCATCGGCAGCTGACCGTTCGGCTGCCTCACCGCGAACGGCTTGATCACCTTCGGCGTGTACTTGTTCTGCAGCTCCTTCAGGACCTGCACCGTTTTGCCGTCGGACAGGTCCAGCTTTAGTTCGACTGTTTGGCCGTCTTCGTTTATCAAATTGAGGACGGTGCAGTTCGTGGTCGTGATGTACTTGTTTTCGAGCGAATCGATGAACATGTCGACCATCTGCTTGTCGTCTTTGTCCAGGATGATGAACTCTTTCTTGTCGTTTTCGTTGAGGACGAACACGAGCGCTGTCTTGAAGGTGTAGGCCGCAGAAACGTCTTCTGCGATCATCTGGAGACTTTCCAGGACGTTCGCGCTCGTTACGTCCAGTCTGAAAGGGAAAATTAGAACATCTACCTTTTTATTTCATAATACTACCTATTTATTTCATAATGCTACCTTTTTATGAATTTCAAGCTACAAGTCTTCAAAAGACATTCACGATAATAATATGCACCAGAATCCCGAAATCCTGCAAATATCAGCCGGCAACTCAAAGCTGCCTTCGCGATCGATCACAAAATACATACATACACACACACAAGAATTGCTCGTTTAATACTTGACCAAGTGCAGTGGTATCACATTACGGACATCGAACGCGTGGACAGGTAGTTAACCTTTGTGTCGCAATTAGGACATCGAACAGTGGAAGTGCGGAAAAGTGCAATGTGTTAACTCAGCGTTTCGGTTGCTATGCGGTGGACCTCGAGGACAAGGACCTACCGAAAAGTGTGGTGTGACTTAGAGAGTAGGAGTAGATAGTTGGAGTTAGTAGTCGTAAGATAGTATAAGTTAGAAGAGTTTAAGTGATGTAATGGTAACAATAAATAGTCGTTAAGGGTATGAGAGTGCCTTTAATTTCATACACCCCAGTGGAGCCGGAACAATTATACTTCAGCGCACTAATTTTAAAATTAATAATGAGAAACTTTGGGCTGTGCAAAATTTCCACATATCTGCCTGCATTGTTCCAATTCCACAATCTACTCAACCACAAATGGTGATTAGATGTGATGATAAAAGACGAATCATAGTAGACCAGCTTTAAATTATGAAGGAAAATTTATCTATAGTATACTAAAGCATGACACAAAACGAAAGCTTAGTAATTGAAAAATATGTTTTAAATCACACCAAGCCCCGAGCTTCCATATAGAAGATCATTAACGCATAATGAGCTTTCGAACATCTATTATTTCAAGAAAGAAAGAAGGGATTCTTTCCTGAAACTTAAGTAAAACCTACCGCCAGTAGGCTTCTAACCACCTATAAAATATGCCTTTGCTGCTGCACATTTCGTATCCTTAAAAATGTCGATGCTTTGAAAATATCCAACCATTAGCTTATTTAAATTATTTATATGCTTATGTTTAAATGATCTGAAGTATTTTTTATCGAAAACTGCATGTTAGGAAAAGAAAGGGGAAACGGTACAAAACATTTGGTTTAATTTATTCGCCCATAAGAAACCCGAAAAAAACAACAACGGATTCCAAATCGATATTATCATTCCCACTAAATCAGGCCTGTCTAGGGGATTTCCCCACAGGCGTAAACTTGGTCTAATTTGAATTGCGGTGGAATGGAGCAGCGACACGGGAGTTCCCATCCGGGAGGTCGCAGCGTGCGATGCCGGACGTCGCCTGAAGCGCCGCCAACCGGGAACCTACGCAATTAATCATGTGGCACCGCAAAAAATGGCCCCCCGTCACAACGTGATCGCTTTATTTCACAATTCTGCCCCTTTGGATGATTTTACGTGGCTTTTTTAATATTCAAAAGAATCTATAGGACATTTGAAAATCATTTACGTGCACTCAACAACTGATAAAATGTAAAATTTGGGTAGAAAAAAATCTATCTTTAAAATTAAAAGGATACATAAATTAAATTAGATCTAATCTAACAGAACGTGGTAAAATCGCCCATATTTATTAAATACATGTGAAATTACATAAAAAATCAGTATAACTAAAAAGATCTTAAAACTAACGCAAAAGAGAAAGTAATCCCATGAAATGACCACACTTTTTGCGATGATCCATTTTGCCGGAAAGTTTTTGTAACACCTGGATATGTTAAGCTTTTCGGTATACCAGGAATAGTGGCAACAATAAAATCACAATTTGGCGATGACGTATATGTAATTATGCCAATCAAAAATCCTTTATCCTGCACAAGATCACCAGATTTCACAGGACACGTTAAAGGACAATATTTAGAATTCGTTTCGGATTCATTTGACGATAATCTCGTAGTGCCTGTACAAAACATAGTTTTCTGGTCGTAGTGTTTGTAGAATTTAGAACAGTCGTCATGGGTTAACAATTTATGAGTCACATATCGCAACAGGTTTCTGAAATCTTTAGAATCGTTGTACATCTCCCCAAAATTTAAATACATTAGTTCCTGGGGTAGTCTTTCTAAGTGTGAACTAATTTTATTTTTGTGTTTAATTCCTTTCAGCCTTCTCCTATTTTTCGTGTAGGGTGCCTTTTTGTCCAATATTAGCATACAGAGCTGATCGATATTCCTAGTAATTGCCGATATGTTGCTTATTCTTCCAAATAACTCGGATTCGTCGGTATTAGCCGACATATATGCTTCACCAGAAACAGTGTTTTCGCAACAACGAACAGAAGTTACTAATATATCAACGTTGTACACGAAGGCAGTGCAGTTTCTCAGAGTTTCATTTGACTCGCCGCTCTTTAAAAGGACGAATACGAAGTATTCATAAGACTGTCTGTGGATGTAGCATTCGACAGAATTTACCGATGTTTCATCTTTCACTTTCATAGAATTTGTAGCACTGATTACTAATATGAGTACTAAGCCTGTTTGAATCTTGTGTATGTATGCCACTTTCATCTTATAATGTGTACATATTTTGACATTTCATCAGTTGTCACAGCAAAAAGTATTTTAGTTTGATGTTGACATCTTTGATGATTTAAAGGCCTATGATGCATTGTAAAGAAATTGGAGAGTGGCAAATTACAATTATTACCTTTAATATGTTTTTTACCTTACTTTTAAGGCAAGGAGTTCAGTTATTTTCCTGCCTTTAGGTACTTCTCTCCATCTGTCTTCAGCGAGTTGTTTTATTCCTTTCTATGCATTCTTCTATACCTATGCACTTCCTCTTTGATTCTATCCATGTTTTCCTTATCTTGTAATATTCTAATCCGTTCTATCTTTATTCCAATCCGTTACAGAATAGTTCCTTAACCTCCTAATTCAACCGGTTTTGGTTTTTAACCAGACGGGCCATTTCTTATCTTATGGATTGGTGGATTGATGGTCCAGGCATAGGTTGACCCACGGGTCCCTCGTCCATTTCCATCCTTTCGAAAACCCCTTCATTCTCGCTGCTGGAAAAAGGTCTCTATAATTGCAATCTACAAAGTTGGGTTGCGCACTTCCACCCCTAGCCGCGTCCAATTATATTTAAATTTACTCTTCTTTCTTGACTGCAAAACTTAGGTTAGCTTACTGTCAACAAGGTGACAAAGCATCGTTTACACTAATGAATGATATTTCACTAATTCCTCTTTGACACAAATTAATCAATGGTACGTTCATAAACATACAGTAGGTAATATGGTTTTTAAAACCATTTTTAAATTGCATAATATATACTCTGCATCCTTTAAAACATGCCGTTTTCAAGAGAAAAATAAAACATTAAAATATAATTTCACTCATGTAGGTTGGTTTGCCTAAGTTTAAGTGTCGCATAGTCAACAATTAATGATTCATCGCTACTTACAATTCGTTCTAACGGTTTTGATAAATTATCATTTTAAGAATATTTCTTGGAAACCCATGTTTTTCTGCCTCTTAATACATTCTAGCGAACTTCGTAGTTCGCCTTAACGTACAAATACCCTCATGCGAAAGTCATTATACTCAAAAATTCTGCAACTCATCCTTCGCCAGTAAGTGGTATAATTAATCATCCCTTTTAGAAAATTTGGCTTTTGTATTTTCGTTGGAACTTTCGATAAATATTAATCAGTATGGTAATTAATGGGTAAAATATTATGGGAACGAGTTGAAATTTAATAATAATTTATAACACTGCTGCTACATCCAATATTCATCTACGCAGTTAGGTTTACAGTTGTTGATTGAATGCTAACTGCTAAGTAATGAAATGTTGATTAAATTTGCTTTTCAAATATGATCGATTATGAAACATGATAAATATGATGAACGATCATATTATCTTAGAAGTCTTAAAAAGTCAAAATTCTTGTAAATTAAATGTCATTGCAACCAGCATTTGACAGAAAAATTATATACGGTTTAAAATGTTCAACTCCAAGTTCTATTGCGTTAATCGTATCCTTAAGCCCAGTTTAATGACCGTTGTGCAAAATAGGCGTATTCAAAGAGCAGAGATTTTAGCAATTGAGAAAAAGAACCCAGGCCACGCAAGCGATGAACCAGAAGGCGAAAGTACTCGTCTATCCGATAATTATTACTGTCAAAGAGATTCTCGTAAGAAACTAGACGATACTGAAGTTATTTATGGAGATGGAATTAAAATTTCCACCGAATCTCTAACTGGAGAAGCAAGAAAACCTGTGACTCCTGGACCAGCATATTCTTGGGATGCACAAGTATCCCGCGAAGAATGAAATAAAAAGAAAATACGTTATTATTACACTGTACTTTATTTTAATGTGATTTATTAAAAAAATCTATCCAATAATTTTATGTTTTTATTCTTTCGTGTCTAGGTAAGAACTTCTTCCCCATCACATTTATTGGAAGCATCATGTGGATCGCTGCTTATTCGTACCTAATGGTGTGGTGGGCCAACATGGTGGGCGAGACCGTCAGCATTCCTCCGGAAGTGATGGGCCTCACATTTTTAGCGGCCGGTACCTCAATACCGGACCTCATAACGTCCGTCATCGTTGCCAGAAAAGGATTCGGCGACATGGCAGTTTCTTCCTCCGTCGGCAGCAATATCTTCGATGTTACCGTCGGGTGAGTTTAAGAGAAATTCCATCTTTGCCAAAATCACTGAAAATCCTACCATTACATTAGAGTTAAGTTCTAACCCGCCACAACCATCTGGTGGACCAGACAGAAGTAACTTTCCCAGTAGATCTGACACAGTCAGATCTACTTGCGAAAATTATGAGTGGTCTGGTCAAAAGAAGTTTTTCCTTAGCATAATTTGATTTGTACGTAAAACGACATTTGCGTTCTATAAACCAAACTGCCAAAGGGTGGTAGTTTAGGTTAGATACAAACTAGATTCTACGATCAGCCTATCTACTAAGACAGGAAGGATGAATCTATTGCTATTACGATTTAATTGTTTGGTTTGCTCTAATTACCACCTCCAAAATATCAGCTTAATATAGTGCTATTTTCGTGACTTGAATTTTGTACAATGTATTTAATGTCCATTAAATAAATGATAGTTTACTCTTACATCTTTCCCAAATACTATTCATTGCAGGTCTTCGAAGCGAATAATACTAAATATGGGTATTAAATTTTTGCACATTATCATCTATTCATTATTATAACATTATCTTATTTTTTCCATGGGGGAAATAACAAAAACACTTTAACTTTGATAAAATAACTCTTCCACTCACTTTAACGTCCAAGAAGATATTTGCAAGCTTCAAACAAATGCTTTTGTCGCCAGATTTAATAACATCAAGAGTTCTACGAAGAATACACTGTTGCCACAAAATCGTCGAAATAGCCAACTGACAGCTAGAAATTAGTAGAGACAAGAAAAAACTGACAGAGAAAAATCGACTGTAAATTGTCCTCTTAAGTCTTAATATGTATACCAGAGACATTGTACTTTAAAAATTGACTGCAACAGGAAAATGTTTTGATATTCAATTTGCATTCTGTAATGGAAATGTAGATGGAAATGTTATTGCAATATCGATCTGCTAATAATTAAATTTTGTTGTTGAACTTGTATTGACGTTTACTGTCGACGTTTTGTGTCTTCCTTGGGAAATATAGATCAAATAAAATTTCCGTGAACTACAAAAATAATTATAACTTTTTAGGTATTGTCACTCATAAACACGTGAACGCCTTCACAACAATTTCTACTTTCAAAATAATTTTAATCAACTAATTTCTTCAATTTTTTTACCAAAATCTATTGCAAACAATTACGATTGTATTAATCGTAATTGTTAATACGGTTTGTGTGAAGTTGATGAATCTCGAATCAATCATCGAATTAACAACTACAACGGAAACAAAATTGTTTTTATTCTGCTTAAGTAAAATTGTTCATCTACGTAGATGCAGACTTATTTTCTTTCAGTGCAATAAGATGCTTATTCGCTAAAAATTATTAGCAACAAACGATATTTGGCAAAAAGTTGCAAAATTAACTTTTTCAATCATTTTTTTTGTAACTCCTGACGAGTGCATGTATATCAAAAGTTATGCTGTAATTAATTATTTATTCTCTAACTGATAGCTAACTCAATCTTTGTAGCATTTATTTATTTAAGTTGCAAGTTGCAATCAATCTTGCTGTGAATACTGGTTTTAAGTTGTGATATTTATTTTTCGGACAGTTGGTGCTATTGGGAAAGAATTTGAATTTGATTGTCACTGTTATATTTAGCGCTAATTCCTAATACTACCTGTCAACAATGAACAATGTTCTTTGGAAATAAAACTGCCATTGTGACAGGA